>MUZC01000049.1:28892-48984 GCA_002072015.1 Radix auricularia | reverse complement strand
AACTAAAGATGACTTATGTTGAGATTTATTTGTAGCATGAGTTAGGACAAACGTGAACTAAAGATGACTTATGTTGAGATTTATTTGTAGCATGAGTTTTGACAAGCTTAAACTAAAGCTGACTTATGTTGAGATTTATTTGTAGCATGAGTTAGGACAAACTTGAACTAAAGATGACTTATGTTGAGATTGATTTGTAGCATGAGTTAGGACAAACTTGAACTAAAGATGACTTATGTTGAGATTTATTTGTAGCATGAGTTTTGACAAGCTTAAACTAAAGATGACTTATGTTGAGATTTATTTGTAGCATGGGGGCAGCGGTGGTCAAGTGGCAAGAGCGCTCGACTGTCGTTCCGATGATCACGAGTTCGAATCCATGGGAAGCCATGGACTTGTTCCCATGGCTTAGGGCATCCCTGAGTTCCACCCAGCTCCAACGTGGAACCCTTAGCCGTGGCATGTGAACGCTGCATCACTTGCCAAAAAAAAAAAACTGCTGCCTTGCAGATGGTCTATGCTGACCAAAGGCTATGGAAGCAAAACTAAAGATGACTTATGTTGAAATTTATATGTAGCATGAGTTTTGACAAACTTAAACTAATGAATTATGTTTTCAGGGTTTGTGTCTAGCCATTCCCGGACCAACACTTCTAGATCTTGGAACCAGAGTTGGTGGTAATACAGAGCACATGTCGTACATCTTCACAGCCCGCTCAGTTGGTTATCTCATAGGATCCATTGTAGGTGGTATTCTCTTTGACTTCTTTGACCAACAAATATTACTCTTTTACACACTGGGCACGACTGCCATAGCAACTGCTGGGATCCCTTGGTGCAGCGCACTCTTGGCTCTTTCTCTTCTCATTTGCATGCAAGGTGTGGCCATTGGAGTCCTAGATACAGGTAAGAGTTAATTCATTTTATAAATAGAATAAAGATAATGTGAGGGGGGGGGGAATCTTTACCATGTTGTATAGTTCTAGAATTTTCTATAAATTGAGATTTGTTTGTTTGTGGTTAGCTAGATTGAAATGGAGGGCAGTAAATCTTAGATACTAGACCAATATTATTATGGGGAAGTTTAATTATTTTACAATCTTTGTATATACTGCAATAAAAATGTTGAAGATGGCTGAAATAAATAATTTGTGCATGATATTTTCTATTCAGGTGGCAATGTTTATTGTATCAAAATTTGGGGACAGAAGAGTGCTCCTTACATGCAACTTCTACATTTCTCTTTCGGCATTGGAGCGTTCCTAGCGCCACTGATGGCCAGGCCTTTTGTTTTAAATTACGACCCAGTCTCGATGTATAACTTAACACAGGGTGGATCTCGCCCCGTCAACTTCCATGTACCAGATTGGTCTGATGACAGAAGATTTATGAGGAATGTGCCAGATTTCTCTGATTTACAAACAAGGGAAAGACGGGAAATGTTAGGACATGGCATTGATTTTAATATTTTTCATTTAAATTTCAAACGTGTTTCTCGGGATGCAACTAATGATACAGACCTTCCACCCATGCTTGAGTTTTTCAACAATAGCTCAGAGAGTAATGGTACCAATACAACAATGGAGACATTAGTTCTAGAAACCACAACACCTACCACAGAACGTCCTAAGAAACCCATGCACATTAATCCTGACGTACTTAGCAAAGAACATGCAGATGCTGAAAAAAACAATGAGAAAATAAAAGATTTACTAAAGAATAAACCCCAAGGCAACGCTGAACTTGTTCCCACCCCAGCTTTACCCACAACACCGATTGTAAAAACCACAGACATTTTGTACACTAATAGAACTGACGAAGGCCAAGCAAGCCTCTCTGTCAATGAGACTACAGTCAGTTTGAATGAAAGCCAGGCAGATCCCACTCTTGATACACGCCCTGCTCCAAGCCCCACCCCTGCTGCTGTTGTTACGAAGGTGGTAGTGACAAAATTGCCTTCAACTGCCACTGCATCAACAAGCACTCCTACTACCTCCACGAGTACCACCAGCATTACCACCACACCGCTGACTACATCATCCGCTGTGGTACCCTCTATATCCGAGGACAAAACACCATTTCCAGAGATTACACAAAAACCAAAGTATAATTCTAAACCGAGTGCTGCGGTGGATGAGGTCTTTATGAACACGACAAACGGAACAAAGACAGAGGAGATGGATGAAAACTTTATCAAAATGATTTATGAACAAATCCAAAGCGTGTCAAAGATTCAGTTTGTTTATTTCACTATTGGTCTGCTCCTGGCCATAAATGCTGTGGCTTTTCTTGTTTTGTACCGTAGTGACCAAGGAGTCAAGTACCCCCTCTACTCTACCTGTCAAGAAGACCTCACCAGAAAGCCACCTACAAGATTCTACAAGATCTCCATTCTGGGCCTGCTCTTCTGTTTCTTCCTGGCTTATGTTGGCATGGAGGTGACTTTCGGAGGTCTGATAACAACTTTTTCTGTCGGAAATCCAAAAATAAACTTTACCCCGTCTCAAGGGGCCACATTGGCGGCTCTCTTCTGGGGATGCCTGGCCCTAGGTCGGGGCATCTCTATATTCATCGCTCGCTTCTTCAAACCCCCTTGCATGATTGTCACCAACTTATGTTTAACTGTCCTAGGATCAGTTTTACTTAGTTTCTGGATCAGTGCCGGGCCGGGAATGCTATGGGCTGGTACTGTCCTGTTTGGTCTCGGGATGTCATCCATATACCCCACAGCCATTTCCTGGGCTAATGATTATTACAGCTTAACAGGGAAGGCCACAGCCGTGTTTGTGGCTGGGTCAGGCATAGGAGAGATGACCATCCCCATTCTGACTGCTTACCTTTATACCAATGTAGATCGTATGTCTCTCATGTACATGACTCTGGCCCTGTCTGCTGTCCTGTGTCTGCTTTATCTCAACCTGCAGGTTGTGGCCTGCAGGAGGTCAAAGTCTGGAAACCGCAGGTCACGGTCTGGGTTCATGCGGCTGGAGAACTCTGAAGAAATGGCAGATGCCTTGGATATGGTGGATGTCGGGCTTACAGGATTTAATGAGAATCTTAGGAGGAGGGATGTCAGTGGGCTAGAGGATGACAAACGAAAGCAGAATGGCGGTTTGTATGAAGATTCAGAATTTTCTAAACTTGTGGAACTAAGTGATTAGTCTCATTTCACTGTATGGGATATCTGCATGGTATCTTTTGAAGCAGACATATTGTTTTAGGAAGTATCTATTCTCCATGCATTGGATTTTTTGAAATTAATCAAATAAGCATTGGACATGGACATTACATATTTGTTATTCATTAAATATTGACCATTTATTTCTAAAATGAAAAAACTAAGAACCGTTTATTTCTTATAGGTTACACAATGCTTATGAGGGCCCAGGGGGAACGCAAAATTAAATTTTCGTATGTTAAAACAGATGGAAATATTTGAAATTACTGAATTGTAAGAAACAATGATCATTTTAGTTATCAGTTGTTTTGTACCAGTAAAGACTTGATATATATCAGATTGGAGTTGATTAACTGCTGTATTTCTGTTGTAAATAACCATAGCCATAATGAACACATTCAATGTTTGTGGTATAAATTGATAGCGGTATAAAAAAATGATTCAAATGTACAGATCTTGTGACATGAAATGTTTTGACCCCTTTATGTTAAATGAGCTTGAAAATATTCCTTCTAAAATGTACACACAGTTTTTCTTTTTTTCTTCTCTTATTAAGCTCTTCATTCTGTTATTTTTTTTATTTTTTTTTTTATTTTCTTTTTAATTATTTTTGTTGTATAAAAATTAACTCCAAATTTTTAACAAAATTTTATTATTTTTATGAATCCACTCAATTTGAAAATTATTTTTAAAATGATCAGAAATATGGTGATAATTATTTTTTGTGTATGCTAAAATTTGAGCAATACATCACTTTGCATTTGTTGATATTAATTCATTTTGTCATGGGTTTTTAGATAGTTTTTAACCTTCACGTTTTTCTTGATTATTCGCAAAGATTTTTAATTGCTATAATGAAGTATGCTGTACCAGTAGGCATATAATATCTGACCTTCAATGACTTGATGAGGTCTGAACTAATATCCCAGCACATCTTAAAATGTAAATAATCACAAAATCAAAAAGGATAATATTGATTGGCCAATGAATTTGTATTCTTTGATCTATATACCCACATTTAACCTGTCAACTTTATTGACTATTTTTTTCCCTCTTTGTTTTGTGCATGCTTGAATATATAACATCTGTGATATAATAATATTGAAGTTGTAGCTGTCCAGTATGTTACTTTCATCTGCTGATAAGGCCTGAAAAGAACAGATATCAATCACACACACAAGGTAGGTAATTCATGAAACAGTTCCTTTGTTAATGGTTGAGGTCTTTTAATAGGAGTTTGTAGTTTGAATCTTGAGCATTAATGTGCTGTAAACACAGTTTTTATTGTTGCTGGGATTCTCAGTTATGTGCATATATCATTTTTTAAAAATGTGTATAGATATCAACCATGGAAACTAAGACAAAAACACTGACCAAATTTGTTGAGTTTAAGTTTTAGTTAGAACTTACCAATTTCTTGCCATGAATCGTGACTGATGGCATGAAAAGGCTTTAAAAAAAATAATATCCTGCTTCCAGTAGTTCACAAAAACTGCACTTGAATAAAGATAATGACATATTTCAGAAGTATCTATATATATAACTAAAAGGATTTGTCTCAGTATTTTATCAGTTTAAGATAATGAAACGTAAATAAAAATTCTGCTGTGCTAGTTCACAGAGAATTAATTGGTCCCATCAATCTGAGTAGAAGTTAAATTCAATGTTAAAAACATGATATTTATGGGAGAACACATCCCCCTATTACTTAAATAATAAGCCATCAGTGACACTTACAATTTGAAATATGTTAATGGTACTTGACATTGTTTCTTTATTGCAACCATGATTTGAGTCTGCAGGAAAATTGGTTCATTTACTTAATAGTTCATTTTAACATAAAACACTTTGTGTGATTTAATATGTATAACATTTATAACATATAAAATTTTGTATGACTTTTTACTTGATAACAAATGCTTGCTCAAGTTTATTTTGCCTAACCATTTCTTCAAGTAATTTCCCAAATCACCTTTATAAACAATACATATATATAAATGGGTCATGTTTTTCCTCAATTACTGTTAATTCATAATTGAAGGAATTGCTAAACTTTTGAATTGTTAATCACTTCCTGGTGGAAATTTTATGTTTAGTTTATTAATAGCTCATGTCATTTAGAAGTCTGGTTTTGTTTATATCACCAGCAAAAAACTTTCAACTTAAATGCCAGTAATCTTATAACTCTTATTACCAGGTATAGAAGCATGGAATGTTTGTCGTCAGTCAATGAGGCCAGAAAAAAACACCACCATTTGTCCCTTTGCAATAAATTTCTTTACCTAACTCTGTATCCAGCCATGTATATTCTTATAAAGCCTCTATTTTAAAAAAAATTATAATGAGGAGTTAAGGTTTTTATTGTTAAAAAATCTTTCTCAATACAAATTTTTGATGACAGTATTATTGCAGTATTGCGAAACATATCATTTTGGAAACTTTTCAAGTTAGCACTAATTTGGTTAAATTTCTTCAGGGTATATTTACATATTAAATTTACTTAAGTTGTTAGTACAATAAAAAATAAGTTATTTATTTTCATGTAAAATTCAAATGAAAGAAAGTTCTGATTAGATATTAGTTTTAGCCATATCTGATTGATAAATATTTGAGCTATTTATTTTTGGGTCTTACGTGTGGAGAGTACTTAATTATTGATCAATAATGACATTTTTAAAAATTCAGTAAAAAAAAAAGAACGCAAAAAAAAAAAGGAGAAAATAGATTGTTATAATGTTGTGCATTGTTTAATTAATTTGTATAATGCTTGCTGCGTAGACTGTCTAACAGTTACACATTTCTAAGATTTTTAAAAAGTTTACTTTCTACTCTTTTAGTGCAGTCTTGTTAGACATTTTTCCTTGAGTTCTATAATTTTAGATTTAAAGTTAGATTACTTCCCTTGGCTCACTCGGCTTTAACTTTAATGTGAAGCATATTTATATCTCAGTTTCATATGGAATGCTTCATTCATTTAGTTAAGTGGGTTGTACAAGGATTGGCTACCGGACATCCATCTAGACTAACAAGTATGAATTGTAATTAGAGACAAAGTCTTTTTAAATTTATAACTAAAGCTATGGCTCTAGGGTGAAGCAAACAATGTAGATCTATTATGTGTTAGTATATTTCTCTGTGTACAATTTCACCAATGGCATCTGAAGAAACATTTTCTTGTTAAAGGTTTGTCATTTCTCCTTTTTTTTAAGAGGATTTAAAAATACATTAACTAGTACTAAGATCATTTAAACAAGTGTTTTTTTCAATAGCGAACATGAGATGACAATATAATTAATGTAGGGCTGTTATCGATTAAATTAAATTTAATCGTTAACTTTTGGAAAATTACCGATTAATTAATCGATAATTTTTGTTAAAGCTAGAAATAAAGATGCATGACGTCATTAAACTAAAAATTTCAAGGGAAGTAATAAAAACAGGCAATTGATATTTTATAAAGTTATTTTTAAATCATAGTTAACAATGAAAATAAGTTAAATAACGTATTAAAATTTAGGCACTTGAATGACAAATTTCAAATTAATTTTAAAGTACCAAAGTAATACAGCCAAATAGAAATTGTTTGATGATTAACAAAAAGATAAAAATCATCTTTTTATCGCAAGTGGTCCAAAAGTTATGATTTTTTTCTAAGACCTTATAATCCCTTTTTTTCACTAGGTTGTTTTCCTTCACATTTAGTGCCATTTTATGGCATTTTTTAAAAATGCCCATAACTTAAGTATTTACTTTAATTTAATTTAAAGGATATAATATTGGTGGGAGATATATTTAAAATTTAAGTAGTTCTATATAATGTCTATGAATTTTTTTTTATTGTTAAATAATTAAAAACAATGTTTTTTATATCATTGTCCTTATACTTATAAAACAAATTATTTTAAAGTTTACATTTCGCAAATTTTTGTAACAGAGAAGTTTGTGCATTAAAAAAACAAAAAACAAAAAAAAACTATTATTTATTAATAAATTGAAAAAATTTTTCAACCATTTCTTTAATTTTAATCACTATTTTATCGATTAAAATAATTTTAATCGATAAAATAATTTACCGATTAATCAGGAAATTAATTGGTAATTTCCGCAGCCCTAAATTAATGATGTTTTTTTGTTGAGATTTATAAAAGAAATAGAGCAACCAGCCTGAGAACAAAGGAAGGTTATCTCTCTATTCTCTATACTAAATTTATGTTTACATCGAATGTAACTTGGAGAACAATGTAAGATGGGATTTGTTTCTTATAAGTTGCATGAAGCGCTTATGGGATATGTCTTTAAACTGTGATACTTTTCTGTGTAACTTGATTGTTCATTTCTCTGGCTTGGCTAATGCTCATGTTCTTATCATGTGTCTGTTAAGGTTCATATAAATATAATTTGTGGCTAATGTTAGTTTTCAAATCAAATGAAAATAATGTGAATGTTTAAATTGCGTCTAATGTTGCTCTTCATATCACTTTTGTATAGTGTTGATGTTCATATTACATGGCAACTGTTGGATTCGTAAAAAAACATATTGCACCACTACTGATGATCATATTATATTATTGTATTAAGTAATCATCTATAACAAATTAATTTTAAAATATTGAATCTTTTGAAATTTGATGTATCTGGCGTTAATAAACTATTTTGAAGGCAGCCCTTGTGTTTGTTTTGATCCATAACTGTGTTTTCACAATGTTAGATATTGTTGGCATTAAATTTTTAGTAGCAAGTATAGCTTTAGAGTGTCTAACTTAAAATTTTTATATATATTTCAAGCAAGCAAAGATAAACACAAAAACCTTGTGTTTGACCATTTTAATTACATGGTGACGTAACAATATATACGATGCTCAATGCACATATAAAAATAACCAATGGTCAACTAAAATGATATAAACAAAGTTGTCAAAATGAATATGGTAAAAATATAAAAATCTAAGAGCTGGTTGGCAGGAATTGGAGGTTAGAATAAATAAAATGAAATGCACAACAATTAAATGTGGTAAAAAAAAAAATTTAATTGGAGGGACTTTGAAGTTGTACTAAATATCAAATAATTATTCATAGTCATAGTGGGTATTTTTATAGCCTTGAAGAATTTTATTTGATGTAAAATAAACACATTTGTTTGACATTACAGGTTTATTCATGTAATTATATGGACAACACATGTTCTTGTTCTTTTTTTTAAAAAAACCTTAACTTTCAAATAATGTAAAAAAAATGAGCACATTGAAAATGATGTATGATGGAGATATAATTAATCCCATTCACATACAGAGCTGTATACAAGTTTGTGACTTGTCAAGTAATTTTGCTTTTAATTATGGATTCATCACAGATTGCTCTTTCTCTTATGGATGTTAAAACTGTCAGCTGAATCATAATCATTAATAGATTAAAATTAAGCAATGGCCATTCCTTTTAGTTGCTTCATTATAAATATGAAAAAATAAAAAAGAAAGATATAACCTTCTGTTGGTTATATTTGATCTAGAATTTTAAAATTTCTTATGTTTATGTGATCCACATAAGAAAATGTGTTGCTGTTACTGTTATACAAGTAATAAAACAGGTAACTGACAGATTAGCCATCAGATGAATGTGAGGAGTCATTAAATAATAAAAATAACTCCTCGTTATAGAAATATAGAGCTACAAAAGCGCCATAAATGAAATCATCATCAAATAACTACAGAACACAGCTACTTCAAATAAAACAGACTTATATACAGTCACTTCAGACAAGTAAAAATTTATCAAACATATTTTATATGCAAGTTATATAGGTCAAAGGTGACCTGTGTTGGTATCATATTTAAGTAATTAAAATAAACCCTGCTCTGTTAATAAAGCAACATGAGTAATCATATCTTAAATATTTACTTTAAGAAGTTCATCACAAAAGTTCATTAATATCCAATAAATTATAAATAGCAATGAAATTATTAAAGTGAGATTAATTTGCTGAGCATACTTAACCTTTTGTATTTGTATGTGATAGTTGCACCAAACCTCACCATTTACAATAAGCACTACCAGCACTTACAAATATTGTATGGACATATTTTTTTAAGTGCAGATATTTTTTACCCAAGATATTTTTATACCTAAAGTTTCAGCCAATATAAGTGCCAGCAAATTGTTTTTTTTAATATATACATGTACCCTACATTTTTTAACTTAATTTCTTTAGAAAAGATTTAGCATTTTGAAACAAGATTAATTTAGCAACCAATCATAATGCCAGTAGCTGATTTCAATTTGGAACTCATTTGGGAACCAGCCCTCGAGACACTGGGTATTTTTGCTCATCAACTCTTTTTGCCCCCGTCTTTACCCTGCTAAAAAGTAAACAAAAATGTACGGACACTGTGGAAAGTGGTAAAGTCATATAAAATTACTTTCAAAAATACCTTTGACATGTTCAATAGAGGAAGCATCAATCAAATAGATTTATTTATAGATAGATATATCATATATAAACAAAAATTAGTTATCTTAAGAAGATAAACTGTTTGAATCATGTGAACATAGAGGGAGACTTGGTATAGGTTTGGATTTAGAAAATTTTCTTGTGTGAATTTTTAAACTAATAGATATTTTTATTATTATAAAACAAGCAATGTAAGGATGAGGAAATGTTTGTAAAAGCTGTTTTGTTTTTTCTTCTTCATAGCCTTTGGTCAGCCAAGACCATCTGCAAGGCAGCAGTTGATTTTAGCGCATTTTCGAGAAGTCGAATGCGCTATTGCACCCGTTTTGTCCGTCTGTCTGTCATCACCCTAGATCTCAGCAACCATAAGTCCTAGACCCATGATGTATATATGTTTTTTGTATGTCCTGACCTGCCATTTGTGCATCAACACTCAGTTACTCGATCCGTTAAAAAACCCCGTTAAAACTACCAAAAAACATTGCGAATCGAGAGATAACACTGGCGCAGGCAACGGCCGCCATTGCCGGAAGTCGAATACATCGTTTTTCAAGCATTGAAGAGTTAAAGTTATTGGTTAGTGGTGCGAAAGCGTGCAAAAGAATTAGTCTTTTTTTTGTTGACGTCATTAGAATATGTGTAAAAGTTTAGAGAGTTTTACGTCATCATTTGTGGTGACTTCAATCAAGATCTTAGCGGCCCAGGGGCAGAAATTGAAAACTTTTTTGAAACAAGCTTCAACATTCAACTACTTTCAACAAGATTGGCAACCACGATCTATCAAACAACAATTGATGGAGTATTTGGGCGATTAGCTGATTACAATTTAGAATGTTTCATTTATGAGTCCTATTTCAGTGACCACAAACCACTTGTAGTTAGATTGAAGAGAAAATAAAAAAATTTAAAATGTAAAGAAATGACTTTTAAATAATTTTTTTTCAGGTATATTCATTACACAAGAAAATTCATAAAAATATGTCTAAAATCTAAACACAATTACTGATAACTACATAATGCTGATATCTAACATAAGTACTGATACATAATACGAAAATGCGCTAACACGTCCTGAGTCCAAAAAGGGACCAGGCTTAACATGATTTTTTTGGCAAGTGATGCAGCGTTCACATGCTACAGCTAAGGGTTCCACGCATTACCCCACCGCTTTTTACTTATTTGGAGCTGGGTGGAACTCGGGGACGCCCTAGGCCCCGGGAACAAGTCCTTGGCTTCCCATGGATTTGAACCCATGACCATCGGAACACCAGTCGAGCGTGCTGCCACTCGACCATCGGGGCCCCCGCTGTTTTGTTTAAAAAGCACCAAAATTACACACAAAAAAACATGTTATTGATCTAAAGTTTCATTTCTGACTAACTAGAGCAAAGATAAATTTCAACATTCTACCAGGTCTCAATTTATTAAAAGGTCTTTGCTTATACCAGATGCCTAAAACTGAACAGAGGCTATCAGAATGTTTTAAGGAGTGGGATAGGTGTGGTCATTTGTGGTTATGTTGTATTTGAATAATCCCTGGATTAACAAAGAAATTTTAAACTGACAGGATAGCCTGGAAAATAAATTTCAATATGACTGAACACAATCTAAATTTTATACTGACAAAGTGATGAAGTTAAGTTGAGCCGAAGCTAACTGATAAGTTAAAAATAAGGCTTACTAATGAAACCTACCTGGAGGATTTCTTTTTGTTTGTAGACTTGGAGTTAAACAAACTGAAACATGAAATGGACTATGACCTTAAAACGATTGGTACAGATGTAATATATTCACTTTAATTATTTTTAGGCTATGGTATCGCTCATTAAAAAAAAGAAAGAATAAAAAGACAAATTAAAAAAAAGAAAACACAATTTTAAATAGAATAAAAAAACAACAGAATGGAAAAAGATATACAGTATAGCAAAAGTGGGACAAGAAAACAAAGAAGTATCAATCTGTTTTTATAAAAAATATTGTTAATTGAGACAGTAACTTAAAGTATTTTCTAACCTTCCATTAATTTCTATATCATCTTCATCCTGCAAGGCTGCATCAAGGGCTGCTTGAACCCTTGGTGCCACAGTTGGTCCCTCGTAGTCTCTGGTCGTCCTACTGGGCATGTCAAGTTCAATTTGTATAATATTCTCAGCCTGAAGTTAAACAAAATTCAGTTATTCTTAAACTTTTCAAAGGAATTTTATTTATTACACTATAAAATATATTTGCATTTGCATTGGTACATCTTGGTTAAAATCATCAATAAACTTAGGCAGCAGTTTGTGAACTTCCTGTCTTCTAAAGTAGCTTGAAAAAACATAACTCAAGTGACACACTACATTTTTATAAGCCTCCCAATTAGTGTTACCCCTCTTTCCCTTGGATTGCCACCTCATATTTTTTAAACTGCAGATTTATTTCATCAATATTTAAATTCCCACAAAACCATTGTTATAAAAATTATGTCTCAACTGATGTTTACATTTTTTTAAGGATATGGTCATTATTTTAAATAGAAAACTCAACAAATTTAAATCTGACACACAAAGTCACGTTGGAGTTACTACTGGCTAAAACATGCAAGTTTACAATTGGTCTAAGATTTTTTGTGTGCCAATGTCATTTTTTAAAGTCTTAAAGCGCAGTTATGCGTGCCTTGCCTCTAATCCCAAAGTCAAGTAAAGCGTGCCTCAATAGCGCTCTTTTTAGTAATAAAATCTTAGAAAGTAAAAACTCTTCATTTATAGAGAGAAGCTTAGGCGACTTCCGAAATGTCGGTGTTTACTTTTGCTAGTGCTTTTGCTTGTTTTGTGAAATTTTATGGCAGATTTTTCTGTTTGTTTTGAAGATGTGATTCGGCTTCAAAAATAGTACTAAACTACATTAAAAAATATTATTAAACACAAGGTTGTCATTTGTGAATGTAAAATACACATTCTATAAGATTATCCTAAAAGATGAAGTCAGAATGACAACAAATACATTTTCTGCTAATTTTTAAATTCATACCCCAATCGTTGCAATATATACTTGAAATACTTATGGGAACAAGGGATAAGTTTTTAGACAACCTTAAGGGACTTTAATAATTAATATCTGTGATGTTTAGCAACTGACCAAAAAACAGAATTTTCAAATCTCCACTTCAATTTTCTTTTTCTCACACCTGAAGCGTAAAACTCACATGGATGATACATAAATCACATATTATTTTAAACTATTAAATTTCAGAGGATGGGCATATGTATGTGAATATGCCCCTGATATTATAAGGTTTTTTTTTTTACATTGTTTTAAAAAAACAAATAATTAATATTACTAGAGATGACTTTTAGTACACATTTCAAGAATTTTTATATTTTGCCCTATTGAATAAGCATTACATTTCTACTCAAAATTACATCTCTATTATATATATATATATATATATATAAATATACAAAAATAGATTTCAGTTTCTCTTTGTGAGAATAGTAGATTATTCCATTTAAAACAATAAACTTCACTTAAATGAAAAAATTTAGACAAGTAGAAGTAAAGTATTCATTATTGTTTTTTGCTTGCAAATTTCTGGGTAAAATGTGAGATTCTAAACAAATTACCAAAAAAAAAAGATACAATTTGATTTTGTAATAAACTTTAATTTATTGAGTGATCTCAATAAGTTAGTAAATATCAAAGGTAGATGTAAAAATATTATTAAAGTCAAGGTAGTCATTAATATTCAAACTGACCTTATAACGAGGGTTATTTCCCATGGCTGCAGCTACTCTAGCAAATTCAGAGATTGGACGTCTATTTCCTATAGCAGAAGTGGGGCGTTTGGCCATTGTTTCAGTACTGGTGGTAAAATAAAAAGTTTTTGATATAAGAACATTTGAAAAAGCTATATTTACCAAAGGAAATTTTAAGTTTACATAAACTATTGATAATAAAGCTAATTTAACATTGACAAATCAATAATTTTTATTTACACTTATATTTATGATTACTCATACTCAATATATATATAAATAAGTGGGTAGGACAATCAAACTGATGTTGTCTTCAACAAAAAGATCACTTTGGAAGTTTGAAATTTCATGGTGATCTCATCTTTCCTACAAGATGTGCAACCAAAACTACCATTCCAGGATTGGCCATAAACATACGAAGACATACAGAAATATATATATAATATTAATAAATACATTCTGAACAACTCCTTTTTACACAGACTTTTTATTTGCCAAAGGCCTGAGTTTCCAAGTATCATCATCTTCATCGTACTGAGCTCTGTTCTGGATCTTAACTTTGTCTTCAGTGGGTATAAAGTTTTCTATGATCAACATTCTGCAAAAAAACATCCACATGTTTAGATTCTGTCAATAAATTCTAGCAATAGTCTTATCAAACTTGCTTTGCAAAGTCATGACACAAAAAACTATTGTGATTGCTTATCATTTTGCAGAAAGGTCAATAAAAGAGGCAAACAGAAATTTTTGTTATGCCTTTCAAGATGTAAATTTAACAAGACTGCACATATCAGTATCAGGTCAAAAAAAAAAAAAGCAATTAAAGAATACATCAAATATAGAAATATAAAGGGAAGCAACTTTGTTTAGTTTTTGATTTCATGAAGAAAATGCTTTTCTTTTCTAAAGATATTCATTTATCTCAAAAAACAAAATGATTAACACATCCAGGAATGAATTACGTTTAATAATAATATATCGTGCACTACAAAATAATGACGATTAAAGACCGATATAGCGATTTCCGACACCTCGGGTGAATACACACTCGATAGAGACGCATCAAACTAAAACACACATGGATCAAAAGTGAAAGAAGATAAAAACATCCAGTAATTTTTATTGAAATCTCGTAGAATCACACAAAAGCCGGAAGTCTCGAGGAAAGTGAGATTTTGATGCTATTTTTAACTAAAAATGCGAGAGTGCATCGCTATGCGAACAGACGCATTTGGACGCATCCGTACGGACCCCTATAAGGACGCATTTAGTCGCAATCAGGAGCTAATGAGTTAACATAATATTGTTCCTTTTTCTAAAAAGTTTTCTTTATAGTAGAAAGAGAAACAAAGTCTTAAAACATTATTGTCTGGTCTATCAATGCAGTTAAAACAAGCCACTAATCAAGTCAGATGACAGCCTACTCACTTGAGCTTTAGTTCCCTTGTTAACTCCATCTGTGTCTGCTCCAACTCTTGTCTTTCCTTGGTGTGCTCCTCCTGCAGGTCCTGGATGTCTTGACGTGTGGCCTGAAGCTTATTGAACAGCTGGACAGCAGATGGGAATATGTTCATTTATTTCTGTGTCATCATCAAAACTAAATAGGAAATGACTAATGTTGACAACATTTTATAAAACTTATGTTATGAAAAAAGTCATTTTTCATAATAAAGGAGTTTGTTTTAAATAAACTAATTACAGGGCATAAATAATCATTCATTGACATTGAAATTGGCTCAGCTAAAAAAAAAATCACTAGGTTAGTTTAATTATTCAAGTCAGAATTAGACAGCTCCTAAGACAGCTGAGGCTAGTGTTGCCTCCCTTTACCTTCTTGAGTTTCTTGGTTTTGACATCCACTTCATGTTGAAGAGATTGATAGGTCTCACGAAACTCCACAGCAGTCTCCTCTTTCTCCTCCAACTTTTGCTGCATTTCTCGTTCTTTGCGCTACAATATTAAAATAGAAACAACTACTTATAAAAACTAGCATTCCTCATTACTATAACATTAAAATAAAAAACAACTATTAATAAAAACTAACATTCATCATTACGCATTGATAGGAACATCTTAAAAGTAATTATTTCCCAGATCTGCATTACTGCCCTTTGGTAAGAATATAACATCAGATTTCTACATTACTGCCATTTGTTGAGGGTATAACATCAGATTTCTACATTACTGCCATTTGTTGAGGGTATAACATCAGGTCTCTACATTACTGCCATTTGTTGAGGGTATAACATCAGATCTCTACATTACTGCCCTTTGTTGAGGGTATAACATCAGATCTCTACATTACTGCCATTTGTTGAGGGTATAACATCAGATCTCTACATTACTGCCATTTGTTGAGGGTATAACATCAGATCTCTACATTACTGCCACTTGGTGAGGGTATAACATCAGGTCTCTACATTACTGCCATTTGTTGAGGGTATAACATCAGATCTCTACATTACTGCCATTTGTTGAGGGTATAACATCAGGTCTCTACATTACTGCCACTTGGTGAGGGTATAACATCAGATCTCTACATTACTGCCATTTGTTGAGGGTATAACATCAGGTCTCTACATTACTGCCACTTGGTGAGGGTATGACCATTGTACCTGTTGTTCTGCTATCTCCCTCCTCCTCTGTTCAAGAGCTCTTTGCTGCTCATTTGTGTGGTCCACAATTGTTTTCCCACCAACAAGCAGTTTACTCTCCATCGCCTAAAAAGATTTGTAAAAATGCAATTAGCCATCTCAGATGTAGAAATTATACCGATGAAATTAACTTTTATAACACAAAAATTTGCTGTTGCCATTTCACTAATTTTTAACAAACACAAAACAATACTAACTGAACATGTTACCAAGTTAATTAAGTATATTAATTATGATATTAAACCCTTTTAAACATAAATAATTTATATTTCCTAGTCCATGAACAGACTGGCAAAAATGTACACACTGTCCATCCATGCTATGGTGTGGTCTACAGCCCCTGTGACAAAATCATTTTGTAATTATACATCACTGAGCTCAACGTTTGACCAGGAATGGTTGTTATTTGAGTGTTCACCGTGTCCAGCTCCACAAACCAGTTTTGAAGCTCACCTTGATTTTGGTGGCCAGCAAATCTCGCTGTTCTTTCTCCTGTTGGAGGCGGTTCTCTTTCTCTGTCAGCTCATTGAGAAGTTTCTCTTTTTCCTGGTTGACAAAAGTTTTTTTTTAAAATAATGAGGGCATGTTGTTTTAGACTTCAAGCATCAACCTTATCAAGAATATATTCTATTTAAAAAAACATTATGACAGTGTGTTGTTGGACTGAGGGCAACATGGTATCCGTAAGATGTCACTTTGACATTGTGTATATGCACCTACCCCAAAGTAAGACACCCACCTCAGCTATTAGAGACTGGTTGCCCAAGATGGCCTCCTTCTCCTGTTCTAACTTTGCTTGCTGTTCCCTCATGTAAATGTCTGCTTCCTCTTCATTGGTGGATTCATCCTCATCATCTTCACCCTCTTCCTCACCCTCCACCACTTGACCTGTAAACATAACAAAAAAAGATGTCAACTTTTATTAGAACAAGTCAATGTTAACTATTCTAGTATCAGGCACATTTTTTTGCATTAACCTACAATTTTCTACCTGTGGCCAGGGCGCATCTCTTTGCCACAGAAGAAGATTATTGGATATAAACACATAAAAAATGAGGATACGACCTATCACCATATTTTCTGGTAAAATGTTAAACCATTTTTTTTTTTGAGTTATAAAAAATGTTATTATTCAAAATTAATTGTATGTATATCATTAAAAAAATAAAGAACTTTTTTAACACCATAAGACCAAGGGGATCTAACAATACATACAAAATATATCATCATACCATTAATATCATTCCCCAATGTTCCATTGAACAAAATAATCATACACTATACCCCTCTAAAATACATACCATCACACAATATGTCACTGTAAAGTATGTACATCACACAATAAATATCATATCCTACAATACATACCACAATAAACAATACATACCACACCACACAATACATACCACAATATACAATATGTACCACAAAATACAATACATACCATAATACACAATACATACCACAATAAACAATACATACCACAATATATAATACATACCACAACATACAATACATGCCATAACATACAATACATACCACAACATACAATACATACCACAACATACAATACATAACACAATATATAAAACTAGGGCTGCAGAAATTACCAATTAATTTCTCAATTAATCGGTAAAACTTCTTATCGATTAAAATTATTTTAATAGATAAAATAATGATTAAAATTAAAGAAATGTTTTAGAAAAAAAATTTATTTGTCAATAAATAATTAATAATAGGGTTTTTTTTACTTACAAACTTCTCAATTATAAAAAAACAACTTTTAAAGTGTAAACTTTAAAATAACCTGTTTTGTAAGGACATTGTTATAAAAAACCATTGCTTTTAATTAATTAGCAATAAAAAAATTTAAATTCATTGAAATTCAATTGAATTACTTATATTTAAAAATATCTCCTAACAATATATATTTGTTTAATTAAATCAAATTAAATACTAACGTTATGGGTATTTTTAAAAAATGCCATAAAAGGGCACAAAATGTGAAGGAAAAGAACATTATAATAGTGAAAAAAGTTATTATGAGGTCTTAGAAAAAAATCTTAAATTTTGAACCACTTGGGATACAAGGATGATCTTTATGTTTTTGTTAATCATCAAACAATTTCTATATAGCTGTATTACTTTTATATTTAAAAAATAAATTAAAACTTTTCATCCAAGTGCCTAAACTTGAATGCGTTTAATTTATTTTTATTGCTAACTATGTTTTAAAAATAACTCAATTTAAAAAAATTCAATTGCCTGTTTTTATTACTTCCCTTGAAATTTTCAGTTTAATGACGTCATACATCTTTAATTTTAGCTTAAACAAAATTATCGATTAATTAATCGGTAATTTTTCAAAAGTTAACGATTAAATTTAATTTAATCGATAACAGCCCTATATAAAACATACCACAACATACAATACATACCATATCACACAATACATAACACATCACACAATACATACCACACCATACAATACATACCATCTCTTATTCTCCTGCTCCTTCTCTTTCTCTTCTTTTTCCCTCCACCCTTGCCCTCTAGTTGTGACTTTAACCTGGTGTGAGGATACATAACAAATTTTTAACATGACTGAACATAGTCTAGAAGAATGGCTTCAAGGAAATGTAACACTAGGTACACAATTGTAGCTCTAGTGGACTACATATTTACAAATTGCAGATATAAATGTAACACTTGGTACACAATTGTATCTCTAGTGGACTACATATTTACAAATTGCAGATATAAATGTAACACTTGGTACACAATTGTAGCTCTAGTGGACTACATATTTACAAATTGCAGATAAAAATGTAACACTAGGTACACAATTGTATCTCTAGTGGACTACATATTTACAAATTGCAGATATAAATGTAACACTAGGTACACAATTGTATCTCTAGTGGACTACATATTTACAAATTGCAGATATAAATGTAACACTTGGTACACAATTGTATCTCTAGTGGACTACATATTTACAAATTGCAGATATAAATGTAACACTAGGTACACGATTGTATCTCTAGTGGACTACATATTTACAAATTGCAGATATAAATGTAACACTCGGTACACAATGTACCTTTTGTGGACTGCATATCTACTGAATATAACAGATAAAAATGTAAACAATTCCTATTGTAGGTTACATATTTATTGAAATACAGATTTAAATTATTTTACACTAAGAATACAATTGTAATTCTTGTATACCAATTAAAATGCAGAAAATAATGGTAATATTAATTTTTCTGTTCATTTCCTCATTGTTCCCCCTTGACTCCCCTCTGACACATACCTCATTATCTCCTCCTGAAACTCTCTAAGCAGGGCATCTTTAGGATCTTCGTTGATCATTGGCTTATTCTTGATGTTCTTGGCCCTATTAGCATACCTGTAAGCCATCATCAGTAGACAGTAAGACAAACACAGTAAGTGGTTTTACCTTGGGTTAGCTGTATGTTACCATGAGTTAGCTGTGTGTTACCATGAGTTGGCTGTGTGTTACCATGAGTTGGCTGTGTATTACCATGAGTTGGCTGTGTGTTACCATGAGTTGGTTGTGTGTTACCATGAGTTGGTTGTGTGTTACCATGAGTTAGCTGTGTGTTACCATGAGTTAGTTGTGTTACCATGAGTTGGTTGTGTGTTACCATGAGTTGGCTGTGTGTTACCATGAGTTAGCTGTGTGTTACCATGAGTTGGCTGTGTGTTACCATGAGTTGGTTGTGTGTATGGTGAGCTGTGTTACCATGAGTTAGCTGTGTGTTACCCAATGTAAGCTAGGTGATACCATGAGTTAGTTGTGAAGTTACCCAATGTCAGCTAGGTGTTACCTTGAGTTAGCTGTGTGTTACCCAATGTCAGCTAGGTGTTACCTTGAGTTAGCTGTGTGTTACCCAATGTCAGCCAGGTGTTACCTTGAGTTAAGTGTGTGTTACCCAATGTCAGCTAGGTGTTACCTTGAGTTAGCTGTGTGTTACCCAATGTCAGCTAGGTGTTACCTTGAGTTAGCTGTGTGTTACCCAATGTCAGCTAGGTGTCTGCATTTCTCGTTCTT
>MUZC01000049.1:11091-27462 GCA_002072015.1 Radix auricularia | reverse complement strand
TTTACCTTGCAGCAGCCTGGTGAGCTTGGAGTCTCTGTAAGGAATGTGTGTACTCTTCCCGTCCACCAGTGCTGAGATGACGTTGCCCAGGGTGGACAAGGACAGGTTGATTTTAGTAGCCTCCTTCAACCTCTCACCCTGTCGGGGAAATACACAGAGATGTCATGGGAGGATTCAAAGTCAGATGGCAACTAGCTAGAGTCAGGTGGCAACTGGCTAGAGTCAGGTGGCAACTAGCTAGAGTCAGGTGGCAACTAGTTAGAGTCAGGTGGCAACTAGTTAGAGTCAGGTGGCAACTAGCTAGAGTCAGGTGGCAACTGGCTAGAGTCAGGTGGCAACTAGCTAGAGTCAGGTGGCAACTGGCTAGAGTCAGGTGGCAACTGGCTAGAGTCAGGTGGCAACTAGCTAGAGTCAGGTGGCAACTGACTAAGAGTCAGGTGGCAACTAGCTAGAGTCAGGTGACAACTGACTAGAGTCAGGTGGCAACTGACTAAGAGTCAGGTGGCAACTGGCTAGAGTCAGGTGGCAACTGACTAAGAGTCAGGTGGCAACTGGCTAGAGTCAGGTGACAACTGGCTAGAGTCAGGTGGCAACTGACTAGAGTCAGGTGGCAACTGGCTAGAGTCAGGTGGCAACTGGCTAGAGTCAGGTGGCAACTAGCTAGAGTCCGGTGGCAACTAGTTTGAGTCAACCACAATTTGGTGTAAAATGTGTACTTCAGTAACATAACTTCTAGTTTATTTATTTAAGCCACTAAGTTATAGCAAGAGAATATTCGAAAAAAAAAATCATCACAGCAAATAAGGTTACCAAGATCATGAGCATAACATTAATTACTGTTAAAGTCGCAGCTGTAAAAAGCGCATTCTTAATTCAACTCTTTTTTTTTTACAGATCTGCTAGTTTTAAAAAAATTTCCCTTTATTATCAGAGAAATTCTCTGGCTCATGTAGGTGTCAAAGATCAATCCTCTCATAGTAATTTTAGTCATCCTTAACTCTTAAAGTCGTAAAGCGTCGTAATGCATCTCTTCCTGCTATCCATAAAGCGTCGTAATGCGTCACTAGATACCACTCTCGTTAGAAATGAGATCTCGGAAAGTAAAAACTCTTCAATGCTTGAAAAATAATGTATTCGACTTCCGGCAATGGTGGCCGTTGCCCGCGCTAGTGTTATCGCTCGATTCGCGATGTTTTTTGGTAGTTTTAACGGGTTTTTTTTCTCGAAGATACGTTTTCGTTATACTTTATTACTAAAATAATATTACTAAGCTACAGGTAAATATTGTTTTAAACTCAGTACGGTCTTTTGGATGCGTAAAATAACCATTCTTAGCCTAAAAAATGAAGTCAGTATGACAATAATATTATAAATGGATTTTACGCAAATTTGTAAATTTCATATGGTTGATCGTAATACGGGAAATCCTTACGGGACTGAGGCGGAAGTTTATTGCAAACCCTTCTGCGACTTTAACCCTTAGAGCCCCCGCCACCGGTATACCAGTGGTAGCAGTAATCACTTCATAAACCTCGCCACCGGTATACCGGTTTCGCGATAGTACAATTACGTGGATTGGTTTAGTTTAGTCTGTAGCAGCCAATCAGATATTTCGTTTGGTTAAGAGTTTATCCAAGATGTCTGCGCCCTTGTTGAACGTGTGTTTACAATATTTACATTGAGTTTGTGAGGGAAAAAAAAATTTTTTGGTCATGGATCGTGACAAGCCTCAACCTGGTCCATCTTGGACAAAACATCAATGTTCTTCCTTGTTCTCCCTATTCAAGAAATTATTGTTTTTTAAAAAAGATTTGTCAGAATTAGATGATGATAATGATGATAGTGATTTGGAGGATTCAGATAGTGATAAAATGAGACCAATAATGATGGTGTGTCATTCAGCTGATCGAAAGGGGCGTGTCCCAAGTGTGAACGCTACTTGTGTATAAAAAGAGGGAGCCCTGGCTGGATCTACTGGCATAATAAAGTTGAATTGTGGTGCTAGAGTTCAGGTAGACCTATTCTTTTACTTGCATATTTAATTTCATGTAACTATCTTTCACGGTTTTTCCTCAGTCGCCACTCAAACATGACATATTATGAAATAGGCTTAATAGGTATAAAATGCTCAGGAACCCAGGCATAGGGTAAAATTAGGCGCAGGGGGGCAGGGCTCAAAGGGTTAAGAGTTAAATATAAATAACATGAGCTTTAAATTCTGGATAGAGTTGCCAGATTCAGAACTAGAATAATAAGCCATGATATGTAGGACATCAATCGCATGTAGAGTTGAATAGGTTGACCATTCCCAAATCAAACCACATGGTCTAGACATGCTCCAGTCGCAGGTTATGGAACCAACCGTTGCTCCAGTTTTGCTCTGACGCTCACTGCCAGCAAGGTCCACCATGTTTAACTTGCCCACTCGAATGTGGTTCTCTCCATCTTCTCCTACCTGTAAAAATGAGACAAAGAAAGGTAGAGACCAGACTCACACCATAAACATATTCTGTCCAGCAAGGAGAAGTGTTAAGGAATAATAATCTCTTTGTTTTGTTCAGTTGATGATCACCATCTGTTGTGTGAGCAAAGAAATGAGACTCATTAACTTTTGTGTGAGCATAGGAATGAGAATCACTGAGTTTTGTTTGAGCAAAGGAATGAGCATCACTGAGTGTTGTGTGAGCATAGGAATGAGAATCACTGAGTTTTGTTTGAGCAAAGGAATGAGAATCACTGAGTGTTGTGTGAGCAAAGGAATGAGAATCACTGAGTGTTGTGATGAATACTTCTTTAATAATAATAATAATGAATTGATAATTTATATAGTGCTGTATCCCAGCGAGTAACCGGGCTCAAAGCACTTTAAAAAAATCAACAGCTATGTATAAAAACACAACATCAATAATCTCTCTTAGTCTCCTATTTCATAAGATTCCAATTGAAATCATGAGATTTCTGCTATACTTATGGCTATGTGTAATGATGGCCAAAATTAAAGCCCCTGGCAGCAGTGGCCAAAATCAAAACCCCTGGCAGCAGTGGCCAAAATCAAAACCCATGGCAGCAGTGGCCTAAATTAAAACCCCTGGCAGCAGTGGCCAAAATCAAAACCCCTGGCAGCAGTGGCCAAAATCAAAACCCCTGGCAGCAGTGGCCAAAATTAAAATTATTGATGATCAGCTGAACCTTTGTATTATCAAGTTTGAATTGAAATAAAACTCACCTCACTGCACTCAATGGTGATTATAAAAATGGCATGAGACCTTGAACTGTGAAGGTTCATGTTGGTGGCCCTGGGGGTGGATGACAAGAGTTAAGTCAAGACAAGTCTTTGACTCTCAGACGTTGAGGTTGTAAGTGAATAATTTTTATTTTTGTCTAGTAGACGAATAGACCCTCAATTAAAAAGCTTTGCAATCATTATTTTGTAGTGTCTTACCCGACAGAGCTGTTTTTTCAACTTATTTCAACAGTCAGGTTGCAATATCTTAACCAAAAAACCTGTTGATATAACTATGATAGCTTACAAAATCTTACCCATTAGATCTGTTATTTCAACCCGGTTATTTTAACTATATCAGATTGAAATATCTTACCAAAAGACCTGTTATTTTACCTATATCAGATTGAAATATCTTACCAAAAGACCTGTTATTTTAACTATATCAGATTGAAATATCTTACCAAAAGACCTATTATTTTAACTATATCAGATTGAAATATCTTACCAAAAGACCTGTTATTTTAACTATATCAGACTGAAATATCTTACCTAAAAGACCTATTATTTTAACTTTATCAGATTGAAATATCTTACCAAAAGACCTGTTATTTTAATTTTATCAGATTCTTACCCAACAGATCTGTTATTATTGCCAACATTCATGACATGTTCAATTTCTTTCACACTCTTGGTCACAAAAGACGACAAATCCTATTTTTAAAAAATAAAAATTAATTGTATTTAGCACTTCCTTTGGAATTAAGAGAAATTTATGATTGAAAAAAAGAAACAATCAGTACAATATTTAAGAGATTTTTTTTTTTTACTTGTTTGTGTTCAGTTATAAATTTGACTTTGAGTAAACAGACCAAATGTTAAAAAAATTATATGGACTTCATTTCAAATGAATAAAACACAAAATTTCTGTGGCTTAAAATAACTCATGACTTTTTTTTACCGTTTAAAACTGGCCTTAAAAAAACGAGATTAAAAACATTCCTTAATGATAAATAGTCTCACCTTAACATATACACCTGTGTCTGTTCTCTCTTTCAGCTCCAAACGTTTACTTTGATCTTTCGACAACAAGTCGCGGATTTCCTCCTGAACAAATTACAATCAAGTGTTACCACTGATATTTCTTGAGACCAATTAAAGGAAATGGTCTGCTGGGTTGCACATAACAAAACAAAGGAAACTCAATGACATGAAGATATGCACATAAAACACTTGTGACAGCCTGGCTTCCATGGCAAGACAGGTCTGCCAACAAATTACTGTATACCATTCAGAGCACTGGGTTACAATATTGATGGCATCCTGCTATAATCTATAGGAGCAGAGTAGGTCTGTCAACAAATTACTCACGGCCACTGGTAAGTTACTGGCATACAACACAAATTTCAGCACATCAGTAAAAATGTATTAAAAATCCAGAACAACTGTAAAAGCATCTAAAAACTATACAGAAAGGAAATGAACATACACTTCTTTGTATACTTAATTTAAAACTTATAAACAATCTTTGAAGCACAGATAAGCTGTGTAACGCTTTGCATGTGTTCATCATTAAAATTGAGGTATGTACAAAACAGAACAATTATCAGTCTGACGTCTTTTGATTATCAACAGACTCAAGTTCAAATGGAATATGCGGCAGGGGAACAATTAACAATTTTTAACAACATAATCCAAATAGGTGTTCTGGCACAGAGACATTTCCCTAATAAGACCACGCAACAGATTAGCACCAAATTCAAGTTACTACTTATACTTATAACTTGATAATGCACAGCCAAACCTGATAGATCTCTAAGTAGGAGGCTCTCACTAAGTACTGTTGGTTTTGTGATTGTGAGATGTGTTGAAAGATTTGCTCAAATGAATTGGGAATCACACCCCATTCGTCTTTACTGGTCTTCAAACCTGAGAGTAAACAAGATCACAACACAAAATAGCAAAGGATTATTCAAGTGTTAAGACTATATTTAATAGGACACCAAACCATGACTTACTTGTAGCTAAGGGAACTTTAATTGATAATGATTTGTAATATATATACAGTATATACTTGTTCTAAGGTCAAACTTTTTTTGGACAAAATCTAGGGCAAAAAGTTGGGGGGTCAGCTTATGAGGGGGTTATAGGTGATTTCTGCATGTACATTAAAAATCGGTGTTGTTATTGTAGATCATCAAAGTCTTTTTCTACATTCTACAAGATTGGAATGCTCTACCAGAAGCTATAAAATATTATTAAACATCTGCACTTACCTTATTTAGTGATTTAATTTACTATAGTGAATGTTTTATGAAATTTTGTTTTCAACAGCGAATTTAAATGTGCGCGCTTTCGCCACTGTTTGCCAAAGAATTTTTTTAAAAATACCGGTGACTCTTGCCTAAGAAAGAGCACAAAGACAAAGATAGGTAGTACAAAATAAACAATCATAATGACCGATTTAGCTTGTAGTTTTAAAATAAATGTGTACCATTTTGTTTACGCTATCCTATTTTTGGGGGGTTGGCTTGCGAGTGGGTTACACAATTTCGATACTTTTTGTTCCAAAAGAAGGGTTATGAACGAACGGGCCATAGAACGAGTATATTCGGTAAATATCAAATTCATCTATAATGAAAGGAATTAATCAAATTTCACAAAGGCTGGTTTAACTCATTCGCTATTAAGCATAAAAACCAAAACACCCCCTGAAATACTAAGCAAAGGGAGATTACTCTCAAGAACATGCACCCCCATGTTAAATAAAAATATTTTTAATAGGGCTGCGGAAATTACCGATTAATTTCTCGATTAATCTGTAAAATTTGTTATAATTATTCTAATCGATAAAACAGCAGTTAAAATAGAAGAAATTTTTTTTTTTAATTTTCGATTTATTAATAAATAATTAATAATTAATAATAGTTTTTTACTTTATGTACAAACTTCTCCATTTAAAAAAATATTATAATAGGTGTCAACTTTAAAATATGCGCTTTTTATAAGGAAAATAATATTTTAAAAAAAAACACATTGTTTTTACTTAATTAACAATAACAAAATTAAAATTCATTAACATTAAATTGAACTAGGTATATTTAAATATATCTCCTAAAATATTTTTAAAAAATTAAATTCTTAAGATATGGGCATTTTACGAAATTTTCAGTTTGATGATGTCATACGTCTTATTTTCAGCTCTAGTCAAAATTATCGATTAATTATTCGGTAATTTTTCAAAAGTTAACGATTAAATTTAAATTAATCGATAACAGCCCTAATTTTTAAACATCTAAATGAAAATTTGAAATAACACAACATGCACAAAAAAACAACAGAAAATTGGATGAGCTTTTAAAAAATGTAGAGGTTGATGCACTTTTATTCAACAATATATTTTATATAAATCTGGAAAAGTGTTTTTGAAAATTAACATCACTATTTTGGGCATTGACCTCTGTTGTTTGTCACTTTTTATTGTTTTCTTGTCTCATGGAACTTTGAGAAACATCTTATCCACTGACTAATTCAATTTTGTAATTGGTTACTTGATTCTAATCATGTTGTTGATGTAGAGGAATTTATATATGTCCACCTTAGTAACCTCCTTACACTGGGTGTCTCTCTTACCCTTAGCAGTTTGCTGCGGTTCAGCGTATCTGTTTGTTTCAGCAATTAACAACTCTATCATGGCAGAGTTCAAGAAAAGCTTGAAGTAGTCTATGGGACTGCTTTCAATAGGGAGAAAATGATTTCCCCTATAATTTCATTAAAATAATATAGCTTGTCAAATCGTCTTGACCAAGATTTAGAGACAGTGTCTCCTTCATTACTCTCATTAGCTTCACACTAATCAGTTAATATTATTTATTATCACTATCATTGATAGTCTATTGCACTTTGGTCTGATTCCTCCTAATTGTTTGAGTTATTAAATGCTGCATAATTAGACGTTGAAGCAGCAATTAAATAGTCAAGGATTTGAAAGGCCATTGTATAAGAATATTCAGAAACCACATGTTCAAATTTCACCAAATGGAGTCCGACTTCTAAGCCACACAACTTTTGAACCGTTAATGACATAAACATCCGTTTTTAAAAAAACAAAATCAGCGATGTTTCTACTTTTCAAAAAGCTATTGAAGGCTATTCGCACAATAATGATGCCTCTTGGGAGGTTGCGTGATGTATGAGCATTGCTAGGCATCATGTTGCATTCGGTCGCATTAGTAGCGAATTAGTTAAAAAGATTCCCCTTTTTGCTTTACCTTGCATTGTGTGCGTCTTTCCTGTTCCAGTCTGACCATAAGCAAATATTGTCCCATTGAATCCCTGCAGTACAGAGTCGACCAGTCCGTAAAATATCTCATCATATAAATCTCTCTGTTTTGAACTAAAAGGGAAAAAAAAGTAAATATTAAAATATTATGAAAAGAAAATAACCCGCTCAAAAGCAAAGTCCATAAAATAATAATTGAGAATGAACCAAATAGTACCAGAGAATATCTAGGATTACATCTGATGACCTACCTAACATGATATTGTCAATGAAATTTATAAACTATTTATGATTGAGCTATGTTAAATGTAAGGCCATGTACTTCCAATGTATCTATGTGAAACATTTCTAAGCTTCTGTTTAAATTTTAAGTTCCTATTAGATAGTATATGACTTCAGCAATCAACAATGACAATTTTATTTTTCAATTTACATGGGTAAAAAAAAATTATATCTAAAAAATCCTATAATAAGCCAACTAAACTAATTTATTCCCCTATAAATATTAAAATTTTAAAACGCACTTTAATAGAAAACTTTCTGGTAATTTGTTTATTGAAGTTCAAAGAAATATTCATAGCAAACAAAGTATTGACTGAAGCCATCAATGTTAAGGATTGCAAATCAATCAAATATTTAACTATTCCTTACTTCCAGTCAAAAACTGAGTCAAATGTAAATTTTTTGGGGGGCTCTGAATTTCCAGCTTTTGTATTTCTCACTTCTATAACACCTCTTTTAACATCCATGTCAACCACCCTGAAAAAAAATCACATTTAAATTAGTTTGAAATTAGATCAAATCAATTAAACTTTCTAAGTCGTGATATCATTAAATAATAATACAAGAAAAAGAAAAAAGAAATTACCCACCTTGTATGCCCCTCTACAATTTCCTTCTCCATCATGGGTCGACATCTCACCACAACTTTCACGGATTCAGATTTGTTTGATTTTGACTGGAAATGATAATTGAATTTCCTAGCATAAATATGTTTGTCCCATTATAGACCCAATAGAAAAAATAGGATAGCAATCGTTTATAACTGAGTTGAATATGATAAATCTAAGTTGTAAACGTTACTGTGCTACATACCATTTCTGAGTACTCAGAATAAACCCAGATGCTTAACGATTACAATCGGATCCTTATGGCATGGTAAACAATTACAAAATATTTCAGTTTTGTCAAAGATGAAAGAGAAATACACTTATTTTCCTTCAATACATGTATACCTGAAATTGAAAAAAAAAAATAAAAAAGGCCTTTAACTTAAAATCTCAATAATAAGTTTTTAAAAAAATAATACTAATAGCTAGGTACTTGGGTGAAAAATGGGGGAAAGGGAGGGGGGATAAGGACTTTTTCTAGGAAATTAAAGTCTAAATAGATTACAAAACTTGTTTATTTTTTTACCTATTTTGTCATAGCATTATGGTATTTATGCACTAATTCAATCAATGTAATGAACATTTTGACCTCTAAGTTCCCTCTAAAGTTTGTTGGTCCGAGTGCAATTAAAAAAAAAAACTAATGAGCAAAGTTGCACACTGCACAACATCCATTTTTTTTTTTCAAAATTTTACCAAATTTGCTGTGCGCCATTGGTCAGATATATGCACATATTGTCATTTTCACTGAGCAGGAAATGTAAACCAATGATGCTTAGTAAATTGAAATTTAAGTAAAATAAAATCATAATTAAAACGAGAGTGATAGTGCCTGTGAAATGAAATGTCACAATATGTTGACAATAGTAATTAGGTTGAAGTGAATTTAATTATATAGGCATCCTTCCGTATCGCAAGACAATGGATGCATTTGTCTGGGTTGCATTTCCTCATGTGGCTGTGCAGTCCTATCCTTGAGTGCAAGTCTTTACCACAGCTTTTGCAATGCATTCTGTGCTTCCCAATGTTTTGGCCTTTCTCATAGCTCTTCTGTCTGTAGTCTCCTCCATCCTTCGCCCCTCGGCTATTATGATACCCTCTTTAACAACTAAAGTAGATCGGTCTTCTGCCTGACACTCCCAGTTGCTTGTGTGTATTCTGGCTGCTTTTATGACCCTTTGGCAGACATCTATAAACCGCACACGTGGACGGCCTGTCTTCCTCTTTCCCGATGCCATATCTCCTTATAGGGGTCCTTGGGGATGCGGCATGGGCTCATTTTTTTTTTACATGTCCTAGACATCTCAGGCGTCTTTCAGTAAGGATTGAGAACATGCTTTCGTTATTGGCATGCCAAGGATGTGACGCAGACACCTCAAGTGGAAGCTATTCAGCTTGGAACATGGGATGTATAAGTGGCCCATGTCTTGCTCCCATATAGCAGCATACTGATGACGCAGGCTCAATAGACACACAGTTTGGTTTTCTCCGTTAGCTTGGTGTTTAGCCAGACCTGTTCATTTAGTTTAGCAATTGTGGCAGCTGCCTTGATGATCCTACTCATCCTCAATGGACAGTATATTGGAGACTTTGGACCCCAAGTAGGTGAAGCTGTCCACTACCTCTGAGTCTTCATGGTTGCTATTGATGGTAGGAGGAGTATGTGTTTCTTGGGCCATGATGTTTGTCTTTTTCAAGCTGATTTGCAGACCAAATTCTTTGCAGTCGTTGGAGAAGCTTGACAAAAGTTGTTGCAAACCAGCTTCTGTGTGTGTTGTCAGTGCCGCATCATCCGCAAAGAGTAGCTCACGAATTAGGACATTTATCATTTTGGTTTAGGCTCGGAGGCAGGCAGTGTTGAAAAGTCCTCCATCAGCTCTGGTGTGTAACCAGATTCCATCACTCCCATCCTTGAATGCATATCAAAGCAGTGCAGAGAAGAATATTGTGAGCAGTGTTGGTGCAAGTACACAACCTTGTTTAAATCCCCTGGGGGACAGCTGATTTTTTCCAGGGTTTGGATTAGCCCGTTGCGACTGACTAAATCAAATTCTTTTGTCAGATCCACAAACGCAATATAATATATTATATAGTGGCATCTGCTGCTCTCTGCATTTTTTCCTGGAGCTGCCATTTGGAGAACACCATGTCTGTGGTAGACCAACCAGCCCGGAAACCCCACTGAGATTCTAGATAAACACAGGAGGCTAAACTCTGTAATCGTGTAATTTAAGTATGACACTGTCACTGACACGGGTAAACGGTAAAGGCCTTTACTTTTACTTTCCTACAATTACAATACTAAACTAAGGAGTGAGATGCCGTGATTGTGATAGTTATTGCAGTCACTTCTATCACCCTTGTTCTTATATATTATATAGTGAAGTGATTTTAATTGAAGTGAATTTAATTAAGACTAAGTTAATTAAGTGAGTTTAAGTAGTTATGTCAATTCAAGTAGTAGACTCAGTAGAGTACTATTAATACTACTACTAAAGACTACTACTACTAACTACTACTTCTTGTCTAAACTCTAAAACTTACTTATTTTTTTAATAATTATATGCAATAATTCTATCTAAATATATGGTGCTGGAATGATGCCAGCCTAACATTTAAAATGTAGAATCTTATATTATTTTTTTTTTTTAAAGTATTCATTGAAAAGAAATAGTTAAACTGGTAATGGAACGGCGTAGTAAAAAGTAATCATTTTAGGCATTTGTTGAGTTTTGCTATGGAACCAAAGTATTTTGACGTCACTGCCGGCATATTATCTAGATTTTATAAAGAGAAGATCAACTGATTCTTGTTATCATTTCGCTATTTAAAAAAAAAAAAAAAATTACTGCTACTTTAAATAATTTTTCTTATTTTTTCCCCGGTAGTTTGAAAACTACATTTTGTATAGTTAATTTTTTGAAAACAGGTTTAACAAATGCATAACGGATTTCATTAAAAATTTTCAACAATTTTTTTTAAAAAAAAAAATCAACAGCAGCCACAAATCGATTGGATTAATATATTAACTAAATGAGTAAATGAGGCTCCCATACATATTTGATTTTTGTTATTGTGTCTTTTTATTAAATCCTAATTTTTATTAACTTGTGGTGTCTGAGCCCGTGTGTCTTGCTTGCCGAAAAAACTTTGGATCAATTTTTTAACACATTTCCTCGTAAGCTAGCGAGCTGAAATTTTGCAGGCAGACTCATGCCGATGATAAAAATGATGTATTAAAATTTAAGATCGATCGAAATCAATGTCATTTAATTATTGAATTTTTACATTATTTTATTTATCTCTATGTATAATGTCAATTTTTGAGATAGTGTCGTGGTGCGTAACATGTTCATCAACCTTTCCTGTCGCGTAATAAGGTGCGCATTATATTGTGGAGGCCCTGGGGACGATTTGTCGGCGCTCAGAGGGACGGGGTGCGGCCGATGAACGAGGCCAACCTTGGATCCTTTGATATGGACGGTGACTGACGCCAGCCTTGGATCCTTTGATATGGCCGGCGACTGACCACGGGACTGGACGGGGTGTTAACTCAAGCCGTAACACACGGGCCAGCTGGCCTGGGTGTGGTAGTCTCGCCAGAGATTGGCTGCGCCAAACAAGCTTGGGGGCCGTCCATAAATGACGTCACGCGATTTTGGCCGATTTTTTACCCCCTCCCCCCCACGTCACGCGTCGTCACAAAATCGTCGACCCCCCCCCCCCCACACACCACCCCCAAACAATTTCCCCACCCCCCCCACCCCCCAAAACCANCGTCACGAGTCGCCACAAATTCGGCCACCCCCCCCCCTCAAAAAGTACGTCACAAAACTTTGAACCCCCCCCCCCTAAAAAAAAATTCTATTTGAAAATAAGAATGTTTTATCGTAACATGAGTGAAGCTATGTAAAATATATGAAATATATTTAATAAATTGTAAGCCAGTGATTATCAAACTTTTTCGTATCAGACGACCGGCAAGAATTGTTCCCTTTCACCAGGTAACATTGCATTCTTTTCCCATTTTGACATGATTTTCTCTGTACTTATTTGATAGCATAATGAGCCCCTACACAGCTTAAAGCCCTATAAGATTAAGTATGAATTCGGCTTGTTTTATTATTATATTACATTAAAAAAAAAAAACGTTTAGTTGCCATGGCATAGCAAGACAGCTAACGAACAATGCAGTGGTAATGTCAAAAACCATTGATGTGATTAACCTTCGCGATTAAGCTCGCAAATGTGACTATTGATATTACAAGGATCATTGCATTGTTTATAGACCTAGAATTTATAGATAAAAGACAATTCCTCAAACTGATTTCGATCTTCTAATGACAGTTTCCCTGCTAAGTATATGCACATCAAAGGCATTTGATCTAAAAATATCACATTGATATCACATCTCATGTTTTCTAAAAATTATTAGGTATGCGCTGGAAGAGGAAAATGGCAAATTCTGTATGAACCCCAAATGTTTTAACATCCTTAGATTATATTTTATTTTAATGCATTCAAATCATTACTTGTAACTTCTTTGTTTATAAAAAGAAGTTATTTTAAAATAATACTTTTTTAAAATAACATCTGGGGTCAAAAGGGAATTTTTGGGGTAATGCAGACTCATTTGGGACATGTAACCTCCACTACACTCCACTAGATAAATTCAAATACGTCATGTGTACGTGTACGCTTGGTAACATATGCCCACTATTGAACCGGTTCCCTCCAGAAAATGCAGTTGTTAAATTTGTTATCTATGTAGATTTCTTATTTACGTACTATACGAAGACATCTAAATCCAACCTACTTTCATTTATATTGACAAAAGTGACAATAATCTTAATCAACATGACTTGACTGTATCAAGTATCCTTTTTGTCAAATTTAAAATAAATGCCTTAAAAACTGAGTTCAGAAGAAAGTAGTTTTGTGCTCCTCTCGAATTGCGATGTCGAGAATTTGATGCATTCAATAAAGTTAGTGAATACTTTTGACTAATTTTAAATGGACACATTTATTATTATATTTAGAATGGCCAGAGGCGTTTGACCAAAAACCAATCGAAAAACTACAGCAAACTTAAAACTTTTATTATTGTATCAAATAGATTCCCCTCCCCCCCCCCNAAATGGATATTCGGTGTCGTTTTGATTTAAAATATCAACATATAATCATATTCAGATCTTTTTAGACACTTGCCCTGTTTGTAAAACTCACCAGTAGCCTATCGACCGGCACTTTGAGAAGCATTGAATTAGAAAAAAAAAAGTCATTAAATAAATTTTAAGTGACCAAATATTTCAGTGACGTTTTATTTAAAATTACCCTTTCGATGTGACGTCATATTTCTTCAACCCCCCTCCCTCCCCCACGTCACGCATCGTCACAAAAGTGTGACCCCCTCCCCCCTAGGTGCGTGACGTCATTTATGGACGGCCCCTTGACCGTGTCTTATGAGAGACTGGCGGGTATTAAAGGGGGACGAGGGAACACACATGAGGATAGACGCACGGAGAGAGAGATAGGGATAGGACAGAGTTAGGAACACACTGAGTAGGGACGAATGTTTGTTAGATAAGATAGTAAAGATGTTAAGGAATTAAACATAACTAGTTATGCATTCTGACTTGGAGTTCAGTGTTTTAAGAATAATTAACGAAGTGTGTGAAGATGAGAGAAATAGAGTGAAAGAGACACCATAACCTAAGAGCAACGTAGGAGCTTCACAATATTGACAATACTTTAAAAAAATATATTCGCGATCGGAGCGCATTATATTAAACACGTTTTACGAGACATAACTAGAATGACTAGAATGTTGTATTTTTGGATTGTTTTGCCCTGCGTATTATAATGAACATCTTTATAGTCTAGATATGTCTCGTATAAAGGACTAGATTGTGCCGGGGCGCCTGCGACGCCCTCTTTTTTAGGGCGCCTTGGCGCCAACCTTTTTCAAAAGCCCAACTAACTTGTCCTTTTTTGATAAATACGAAATATTAAACTTTCTGAAATGTACGCAAAGTATTTAATAATAGGGGTTGTATTTTGCGCACCGATGCCGATGCACACCAAACAATGACGTCATCATATTAAATATTTTTACAGCGCTAATCAACACACGATTTTTCAACTAACTGCTGTAGACTGTTGTACATCGTTCCTCAACGTTCCACATCCAGGGAGTGAGTGACCTGGGCTTTTATATTATTTATTTATATAGTGTTAATATTTTAAAAATATGCATATTTTCAAAAATAAAAGAAATGTTATCAATTTAAAAAATACTATACTTAAAAACATTCTACGCTTTTAATATAATCTTCTTAAAATATTTGTATTCATTTTCTTTTAGTTTTAATAGTTCGTGGAACTTTTTGAAATATTAAATGTATTTACTATTATGGACTTGGAAACAAGCAATGAACTTTAATAATTAAGTACTTTCATCATCATTTAAAAATTGTGGCTTAAACTCGAAGCCAATTTCCAAGAGAAAGGACCATCCCTAAATGTCGTCACACACATTTTGTGGACCGGGGTCGATCATTTGTGATGATGTGTGACGAGGAGAAGGGGTGTTTGAGAAATCTGACTTCGCATCAGAAAGTGTCATTTTAAATAAAAGTTCCACTGAAATATTTGATTGCTTTCAATTTATTTAATGACGTTTTAGATGGCTTCACGCATGTTACGATATTAGAGTGCAACCTTATACTTAACTAATAATAAATACTTCAATGACAATAAAGTGATTTGAAACATGCTCAATTTGTGACTTCATATTGCAGGAAGGGGTAAAAAATCATCCAAAATCACGTGGCGTCAATAATGGAGGCCCCTCAAGCCTCATGGATGGGGCTCATGCAGTGGCGTAGCTAGAGGGGGGCGGAGGGGGCGGCCCGCCCCGGGCGGCACACATTTTGAGGGCGGCATTTGGAGGCACTTAAAAAGTACAGCCATTTCCGACAACCGCCGTTAAATTATTTTAAGGGCGAAAACCAAGGTGAAACAAAAATATTCATAATTTCGAGTCTTAATTAACGAGTCACACAACGTTTGTTGATTACATACTGGTTGTTACACGCAAACTCGTTAAAATGTTAAGATCGCTAAAAAATTTGTTGATTTGTTTGACAAATCATTCGGTTATACGTAGCAGATTAATGAAAACTACACACAAAAATATGTCACTAGTAGGCTAAAAAATATGTGCTATTAATATCGCCACGGAAATTTTTGTGTTGAATTTCCACATGCGCAGAATGATTCGCGAGCAAGTGCCTATATGACATCGTGGTTCAAATTTGTGTTTTACTTGCAGGTAGTAATTTATGTTACTGTTTCAGTTTTCATAAAAGTATTGTAAGGGAATTACTAAAAAATAAAATTTATTTAGTTTTTATTGCATTTAAGTAGCACACATTAAAATACGGTTATTTATTAAAATGTTACGCCTATCCAATTAAAGTAATGTGCAAATAATTTGAATTATTGTGACTAGAACATGAAAATATTTAAATCTCTGTTAATTAACACCACAATCGACATAAATAATTAAAATTGACATCTGATAAGTAATTAGTAAAACAAGATCAGATGCTGGGATTCTACTTGATATAATGCAACCTTTTTCTTTTCTATGTTTTATGTTATCTCAATTCATGGCAACTCGGGTTTTTAAAAAATAAAAGCTATCCCATATCATGGAATAAAGCGATATGCTAATACAAAACGCTTTTATATCAACCAAAAAATTTTGTGAAGAAATATGAGTGGTGAAAATTCGTAAGACTTGGTTATATCTTTAGAACAAAAAGTGCAACGAGGATTGATTTTATAAATGGATAGAATTTAAATTAAAATAAAAGAACGCCTTGATCAGGTGCATATCCATGCAAGAAAATATTCGTTTATAATACCATATACTCAGTGGCGGATTTAGCTTTGTCTGCGTGGGGGGGGGG
>MUZC01000111.1:340273-351759 GCA_002072015.1 Radix auricularia | reverse complement strand
TAAGATCGTACTCGGGAATGTCATTATAAGATCGTACACAGGAATATTATTTTAAAATCAAAATTGGGAAATGTCAATGTTTGATACTAATTTCAATTCCAAAAAGGGTTCTCATTATTAACTTTCTACACGAAATTCTTAGCAATAAAAAAATCCTTTACAATGTATCATGCTACATGGATTTATTTATTTAATTTTATTCAAGTATTGTGGTGCCACTGTTCTTGCACCGTTGTATTGTAGTTTCATTTCTATTTTAATCCGAATAATTAATATTTAATATAATTCGAAGCTGTGCACTGTATCACTCATTACAGGCGAAAATTTATTACATAATTTATTCGTACATTTTAAAAAAATCAAGTTATTTTTTAAAATTTTCTATACTTACTGGCATTTATCAAAAGGACCTGGAAATTTAAAAAAAATATTATTCTTAGAGATTTTACATAGAATCTAATTATTTTGAAAAGATGGTCTAGATTTAATAAATAGTTTACGTGAAAACATTCGTTTATACTTGAGTTAATTTGAGTAAATTTCACCTGAGTTATAAACGCCAGTGAGTTAATTTGAGTAAATCTCACCTGAGTTATAAACGCCAGGAACCAAACTGTTCGCATTTCGGATCAGTGAGCCTCACTCTTGACTTTCAATGGGTCAACTCTTGGGACGTCTTGAGCAATATCTCAATAACTAGCTCTATTGGAGGGTAGGCGGATTAGGGAAGTCTTGAGCAATATCTCAATAACTTTCTCTGTTTGGAGGGTAGGCGGATACATTTTGAAACATTATTAAAGATTGATAACAATAGAAATAAGAGAAATTCATGTCAAATAATGCTCGAAATTATAAATAATATGTTTGTAGAAGAAAAAAAAGTCATTCTTATCTATACTAATAAAAGGGAAAGCCCTCATTGACTGGCTGATTCATCACCAATTCTCCAACTTCCCATGTAGGTAGAAGCATGAAACTTTGGTAAGTTGGGTACTCTCTCACGACGGAAACTGGCGAAAAGATTTTTTAAAATCTCGCTTATGTGGGGCCAGGGGCCCAAAAACCTTTCTTTATATGGGCTCTATAAAAATTGAAAATCACCAATTTTCCTATTTCCCGTGTAGGTAGAAGCATGAAACTTTGGACATTTTTTGGAGTACATGCTCTCGGCGATAATTTGAAAAAAAAACTTAAATTTCCCACTCATGGGGGCCGAGGCCCCATTAAACTTTTTTCCCCCTTATATGAGATATATAAAAATTGAAAATCACTAATTCTCCTATTTCCTGTATAGGTAGAAGAAGCATGAAACTTTGGAAATATTTTGAGTACACGCTCCTGACGAATATTGGCAAATAAAAGTGTTAAAAATCCCTCTCAGGGGGGACCAAGGGTCCAAATGTAGTCTTTTCCAAATATATACTATGTAAAAACTGAAAATTACTAATTTTTCCATTCTCCGTGTAGGTAGAAGCATGAAACTTTGGGAAGTTGTTGAGTATAATCTCCCGACAAAAATTGGCAAAAAATAATGTTAAAATTCCCTCTTATGGGGGACCGGGGGCAAAATTATAGTTTTTCTTATCTTAAAAACCGACTCATCACTAATTCTCCTATTTTCCGTGTATGCAGAGCATGAAACTTTGGGATATTGTTAATTACCCTCTCACGACGAAAGTCGGTGTAAAAGAATTTTGAAACACACACTCATGGCGGCCGGGGCCCCACAAACTTTTTTTTGTTTAAAATAAAGTTTTAAAAATTGAAAATCTATAATTCTCTTATTTCCCGTGTAAGTAGACAAGGACAAATAATTATATAATTTTTTAAAATTTCCACTCAAGGGTTGCCGGGGTCCCAAAACCTTTTTTTTCACTTAAAATGGGCTATTTGAAACTGAATAAATGCTAATTCTCCAAGTTTCCGTGTAGGTAGAAGCTTGAAACTTTAGAGTTGTTGAGTACCCCCTCTTCCCCTGATGGTAAGATTAAATCACCTCTCACAAGTGTGACGATTGGCGAAATATCTGTTTTTTTCCCAATATGAGTTATATAAAAAGATGCATCTTTAAATCACCAAGTTCTTGTTTACTTTGGAGCCTGAAAGGTTGAAGTTAATTTATTTAGTATATCCATCTTGGTTCAGATTAAAATCAAAAGTGTTTTGCATTGGTGTTACGCGGGTTCTCAACGCTAACTGAAATCCTAATTTCCGCAGCAAAGCTCGGGTAAAATTGCTAGTGATTAAATAAAATAAAGAAATACTTTTCACAATTTTTGACACATGGCTATAAATTAAACTAACATGAAGACACGCTATGCTCACCTTCAAATGTTGCTGTTGCGAACGTCAGTTTAACTACGACAGAAATCAGAAACAACAGGATTTTATAACGTCCAAGTGACGGGGTTTTTGTGTGTGTTTTTTTTAAGCGTAGGCTTTCGTGAATGTGCTTGCTGTACGTAAAGATTAGAATTACATGCCCTAATGTCGTAATAATATCTTCATTTTGTGAGTAACCCAGGCTAACGACAAAGTCGCGGATACTTTAATTTGGTACATGAACTCCAAATGTCAATGGGGGCTTATTAACTGCATCGATGACTCAAAAAGACCGGAAAGATTGCCAAGGTCAAGGACTAGCCAAGGTCAAGGACTAGCAAGTTGGCGAATCGGATGAATTAATCAAGCGCGCTTTTTCCATGGTGTAAACATTTAGTTACTTGAAATTCAAGTGTACGCCCATTCTATAAATTTCATCCGAAATCGATGAATCAATATTTCGAGACAGTCTCAATTATCTTATTTATATTTGCTAATTAACGACATGAAAATGTTCTCTTTTCTTCTGACCCGATTTGTAATGTAAATTAAACCAACTTAATCATCCTTAACCTCATCAGTCCAGTGACCGTTGCGCATGGACACAACAATAGACAACGATCTCCACATAGATCTATATGTATCTCGAGCGATGGCCGATAATTCATTCAATCTCATCTCTGTCCGTACCTTTATGTTGTCAAGACAACTTTACGCTGTCGACCTCTTCGCCGCCCCCCCCCCCTCTACAGTGCCTTGAAGGATAATTTGTGTCAGAATGCATAGATAATAACAATAACAATCAAACAGATACAATATTAATATACTTCTCAGAAGCATTTGATAAAGTTCACCACTCATTAAACACATTCTTTGTCACATCGATTATTAGATCCAAGCTTTCCTCTTAGGTTAAAAAAAACTTTAATTCTTGATGAATTTAAATCAGCCCCTCCAAACAACTGTTAACTTAGGAGTTCCACGGGGAAATATCCTAGGCCCCATTATTTACACATATGATTTACCCAATAGCATCTAAACAGGAACACAAATCAGGTTATTTGCTGATGAGTGTATAACCTATAGAAGAATTCAGTTAAAAAAAGATAGCGCGAAATCGTACAAAAAGGTTGATATAAAACCCATCCAAAAAAGACTATATAAAACTAGAACAAATACAAAGCAGATCTGCAAGATTAATTTTTATAGAATATGGCTTGATCTGATTATAAAAATATTGTTCGATTAATAAGGAAAAATGTAATCGATTAACTTCGATTAATTATATTTTTATAACGCATATACATATCCCATTAAATTGCAATATATTTTTTAGCGAAATCGGTTAAGTCGCGATAATTCCATGGCTCCCAAATTTTGTGACGTAACACAGCAAATTCGTTCTGTTATGCGAGAAATAAGTACGAAAAATTGTTTTGTTTACATGCGCACGTCTAAAAAAATCATAATAATACGAGGGAAGAGTATGTAAGTAAAAAATATATATATATATAAACTATTAATAAATTGGAAGGAAAAATTATTATAAATAATTTATTAAATTTTAATGGATCAAATTAGTTCTAATCGATTAAAATTTGGATCGATTTATCGATTAATTAATAGTTACTTTCCGCAGCCCTAGTAGAGAATATTCAAAACCGATATGAGTAACACAATTAGTTAAGTCATTAAACCCAGAAACACTAGACGATGAAAGAACAATGAGCAACGCCGCTATAATACAGATCGCATTTCATTTTAACTTCAAAACAGAGAACAAGACTAATCTAATATAACCCTCAAAAATAAGAAACACGTGCGAACTTTTGTTTTTACATTCTGGAATTCAGGCGTGGAATGGTTTGCCTGAGCAATCGAGGAAACCCAAAACACTAAGACTTTCAACATTTAAAACTGAAATAAAAATGCAAGACTAGACATAAACAATTGATAAGCGTAGGAGGCAATAATCTTCTGTGTCGAAAGAGCGTCTGAATTAGATGAAATAAGATTCACTAGACATTTCTCAGAGGTTCTTATTTCGTGAACTAACTTGGAACCACATCCAGCCATCTGGCCTGAACAGCTTCGAATTGCGGGTGCCACTTTTGGTGACAATTGTTCGTGTTAAGTTTAAACTGACCCCATTTATGTAACACTCTCTTATTAAGTCAGCCAGGATCCTCTCTGCAGGTTAGTATTAGTGTTATTCCATGGAGAGGGGGTAGTAAAAGTGTGATTAAAGCCCGAATGGACACAGTCACAGAGAAGGTGGCGTTAAAATACAAACTGATATTGTTTCTTAAGCCATTACACCTATTTAGAAAGACAAGGTGCCAAATACAATTCATCAAGCAAAGTGCAACCACATTTTGTTTCACTTGAGCAGGGTGCCACAACAGCCAGTGCCACCAGAACAGGGTGGCACAACAGCCAGTGCCACCAGAGCAGGATGTCGCAACAGCCAGTGCCACCAGAGCAGGGTGTCACAACTGCCAGTGCCACCAGAGCAAGGTGTCACAACAGCCAGTTCCACCAGAGCAGGGTCTCACCATAGCCAGTGCCACCAGAGCAGAGTGCCACAACAGCCAGTGCCACCAGAGCAGGGTGCCACCATAGCCAGTGCCAGCAGAGCAAGGTGTCACAACAGCCAGTGCCACCAGTGCAGAGTGTCACAACAGCCAGTGCCAACAGAGCAGGGTGTCACAACAGCCAGTGCCACCAGATCAGGGTGTCACAACAGCCAATGCCACCTGTGCAGGGTGCCGCAACAGCCAGTGCCACCTGAGATGGGTTCCACAACAGCCAGTGCCACCAGAGCAGGGTGCCACAACAGCCAGTGCCACCAGAGATGGGTTCCACAACAGCCAGTGCCACCAGAGCAGGGTGCCACAACAGCCAGTGCCACCAGAGCAGGGTGTCACCATAGCCAGTGCCACCAAAGCAGGGTGCCACCAGAGCAGGGGGCCACCAGAGCAGGGTGCCACCACGACTTAACTACACCAGTCAACACAATTCTAAGAACGTCTGTGATAGGTTTTCATGTTTAATTGCAGCGTTTACAGTTTTAGATTAGCAGTGGTGGGTTTAGGATTACAGCTTAACACCACAAGCATCACGTAGCAACATTAGTGAGGTAGATGGAGCGAATGGTTTAATTTCTATTCAGTCATTTCCTTGCTAAATATTGTGTAACAAAATCTTGTAAAAGGTTCCATTAAATGCAGTTGGTTTTAGGTTGTCACTGGTTTCGCCCACTTAAACATTCTGTACTGGTGTTTATTTCCTTGTCATGATGTAGATTTTTTTGCCGTTAATTTCCTTAGCAGGTACATTTACTGGTCTAAGAGTGTGTGTTGAGTCCCTCACCACAATTTTTAGAACCTGTACAAGTTTAAAACCGTTGAGGGTAGGGGAAGGTCCATCAACGCAACAGGGACGCTTTCCTTGAGTTAGACAAAGATTCATGATGGACAATGGAAAATTTTATAGGAGGCTACTACAAATTATTAATAGGTGGTCACGTGGAAGTTGGCTAAACGATCTCGAATGCAGGCATGTGAGCGCTAGCTAAACGTTTGGTACCTGACAACTGACCAATCCAAATGAGAGTTGCACGCTGACCCACGCCATAGCCCAGGGGGAGTAGCAAATTGCAACAGTTAGGAATGTAGGGCAGACGCAACCATAGCGTGGCCAGTGGTACTTAAATACTGGACCCAAACCTTACAGCAGTCTCTCTCTCAGAAGATTCACAGTGCACCAGGTCTGAGGTGTTGACTGTCGAATAGAGTTGAGCCTGGCTGAGGAGTCTGTTTTCAGGTTTGAGCAGTACCTAGACTTAGAATAGTCAAATGTATTTTGTATACTGTATAGGTCAAATGTATTTTGTTGTTACTTAATGCATTTATTCCTTCCTTATATGCTTTGATTGACATGTTTATTACTAGCAATAGTTAAATAAGAGTTAAATAAGATATTCCACATTGTTTCAGCTAGTAAAGTTGTAGCAACCAAGGATTAGTAAAGTAGGAGTAAAGTAGTAGTGAGCAAGGAGTAGTAAAGTATAGTTTAGTAGGAGTTGTTAGTAAAGTATAGTAAAGCAGTTAGTAAAGCTAGTAGGTATACGAAGAAACCACAAGGCTAACATCCCAGGCAGGAGACGCGCTGGTGGAGCGAGGAAGGGACAAGGTGGCCTTGCCTCACACGTGAGAATCCTTGCTGACGATGACCATTGCTGCGAGTTAATGGGTTATCAATCAGGGATAGAGCTACGACTGACCAGAAAAGCGTAGACGTAACAGACAGTATCTATTAGCCACGCCCATTTCAAGAGGGAAGTTGGGGCATAAGAAATCCTTATTTTTTTAAAAAAATTTTTATGTTTGGATCAATGAGTATCATATGTTTTTTTTCCTGTTAATGTATTCTTGTATATATCTGTATTAAATATTTTATCTGTTCTGTTTATACAGAGGCGTTGGTTGTTATTTATATGTGTTACTAATTAGTAATTTGTACTTTGGGGGCTAGAGCCATATTATTATTATTGTAGAACTTATAGCTACTACTATTTACCCTAGACAACGAGACATATAGGTGCTGGTGCCTATACCCTATAGCCCAGTACTCAACATCTGGGCGCTCGTCGCTCTTAACATTTGAGGGCTCTTCGTACGCCACAGACATCAGCTCTTTAACAGTGTGCTATAGCCAGGGTATAGTTAAATATATGTAGTTCAATATATATTTAGATTATATTTAAATAGTTGTTTATTTAAATAAAATTAAGTTAAAGGGGTACGCTTTATTTTTTATTATATAATCGTTGATAATACAGCTAGATTAAAAAAAATAATTAGTTTTTTTTTTCTTCAAAACTTTTCTTCAACTCAACTCAGTCAGAAATAAACAGTTTGAGATAAATTAAACCCACTTCATTACACTTCAGACAGCTGATGCTGGAGCATATATCAATCATGAACATTTAGTGACAATTCCTCCCCCCCACCCCACTACTTTTTTCTATTAAAATAGAGGGTTCTAAAGTCTGACCCACAGGCCAAATCCGCCCTGAGTTTAAAATTGTACTTGGCTGTCACCTCATATTAAATAATTAATTGTTTCGTTGATTTCAACACACCAATTTTTGGTTGTCGGACACACTGATACGAACTCATGCAATGACATTCACGTAAGTTACCTGCGCTTTTGAAAACAGTGGGCGGTGTGAGCGCCCCAGAACAACCTGTTAGGTATGTATTTAAAATGCGTCATAGTAGAAGATCGTCTAAAACTATTTATATGAAAAAACTTTATTTGAAACAAATTGTTTTGTAAAATAGCGAAACTAAATCATTTTGTAATATTTTATTGACAGTCACTTGAACATCAAAACACAAAGAAATCATGTCCATTTTCGTAAAAATGAGAACCAATCTTGAACATCACAACACAAAGAAATCATGCCCATTGTCGTAAATATGAGAACCAATCTTGAACATCACAGCACAAAGAAATCACGTCCATTGTCGTAAATATGAGAACCAAGAAGATACTTCTTGAGTATAATCCACTATGAAGGAAACAATTAAGGTTTAAACAAATATTGATTTGTAAAAGAAAATGACACATTAGTTTTTTCTGTACACATGTGGCATATTATTCTAAATTTTTAAAACATAATTTTTAAAACCCTTTTTCTGAAAAAATAATAAACTAATAATAATGGTAAATTACAAATGCGAAATATCGGAAATTCTGATGCATTGTATCTTTTAACTACTCAAAACATATGTCCAATTTTTTTATTGTAATTAGATATAGGATTTAAAGTTATAAATTTCAGAGTTAATTAATGTTTATAAATAGTCAAAAGAAATTTATTTTTCAAATATGAAAATGGTATCAAAATTTAAAGTTCACACCCAAATTTTTTGGATCATTTCGGACACAGAGCGTTAATGAGCTGCTCCGATTGTCCTTTTGCCGGGCGTTCTGTCAGTGTCGTAGCGCCTACAACAGAGATTCCCTCTTCCGTCGGGTCAGAAATGAAGACCTATGGGAGAAATAGACATATGTTTATGTTAGATAATGGACAAATCTAGATATCTTTTTGTTTCACATATTACAATGTTTCCTCTAAATTAATAATGACTATAAAAAATCATGTCAGATGAGAGTCATTTATCCGACAAAGTCTTGGATTAAATATAATCAGATTAGTGTCCGCCTATGAAACATACACAAAGAGCTACTAAAATGCGTGCCTTACTTGGCGCAATGTTACCCCACCCCCACCCCCCAGTGGAGGGGATGAACAGACACAAACTACATTACGATGAAATCACAACAATGCGAATGAACCTCGGATGCGGGGATACCTGCGACGCATTGATGATCTGGAAACATGTGCACTGTGGTTAGCCACTTGCCACCCCGCACCACCTTAGCTTGCCAACAAAAAAATAATTGGCATAACCTGACAAAGGTCATTCGTCAAGCTTATTTCCATTCGTCTTGTGCTTGATATGGTGTTCAAAAAGATAGTGGAAAATAAACGGGCAAAAACACAAAAATTTCTAAAAAATTTCTAAAAATTAATGTCTTAGTTGGGAATTGAACTTGCGACCTCCGCGTGATAGGTGAATGGTATGACCATTACACTACGAAATACATCTTATTTGTTGTTCTGAAAGAACATAGTAATTGACTTCAATTCAACGAATCATTGAATGACCCCCCCCCCCACACAAACACACTGTTTACTATCTTTTTATTGCAATCTGATTGATTGGTGGAGTCAGTCAGCTTGCTTTGTGTCCGGCATGGTTGGAACATGATGAGAATTATATATATAGATAGCTGCACAAACAACTATTACCATTGGACAGTACGGTTTGATTGTCTTTGCTTCTATTTACCTTATAAGTATGGCATGCTGCACTTTAAACCAATTTAAAATCATGATTGGTCTAAGTGGCATAAATTTATTCTCATTATTTTTAAAGCAACTGACCGTGACCCCTTGAGCCACCAGCTTGTTGACCTCCGCCTGCAAATCTTCCAATTTCTTGCTGCTACTGGCCACAATGACAGCCACCTTCCTGGCATTGTCCCTGGCTCCTCTAGCAGCAGTGTAACCGTCAACAGCGAGACTCTGGAAATGAAATCTGCGTTAAGTCTTTTAAAACGCAATGTAGCTACGACCCCTGGTAACTTTAACTTGTATTACATTTAGCGCTTTGTTGATCTTTCTTAAGAGTCGTATCAACAATTGATAAAGTCTGCCAGACCTCAGTGTTGATTCGTTAAATATTGAAAATACAAATATTGTTAGATTGAAAAATAAACTATAAATTGTAAAAATTTCTCTGTTTAATAAAAAAAATATACAAGCACCCAAGTATGCAAATATTTCATGTAGTATTTACCTTTGCGAGAGTAGGAAGTTTTCTTTGATTGTATGATTGTATCCTTGCTCGGATATCTGCTACGTTGTCATACGCATTCAAATCGAAACCAGTATCATCAGGACAGGAACCGGATACGACGCCATACTGTTAAAAATGAAACAATCCGAAGGTTAAAAGATACTTACTGAAGAAAATATCAAAAAATATTTTGGCAAATGTAGGGAATAACGAAATTCTGATAGTCAAGCGAAAAATTCCAATTCATCTCTCTGTCTTAGTCTTAATAATTAAATATGCACTTCGAAATCAACTCCCAACATGGAATCAACTCAACCTACCCTAAATCCACCAGTCAAGTCCCTAAACTCAACCTACCCTAGATCCACCAGTCAAGTCCCTGAACTCAACCTACCCTGAAGCCATAAGTCAAGTCCCTAAACTCAACCTACCCTAAAACCACCAGTCTGGTCCCTATACTCAACCTACCCTGAAGCCATAAGTCAAGTCCCTAAACTCAACCTACCCTGAAGCCATAAGTAAAGTCCCTAAACTCAACCTACCCTGAAGCCATAAGTCAAGTTCCTAAACTCAACCTACCCTGAAGCCATCACTCAAGTCCCTAAACTCAACCTAACCTGAAGCCATAAGTAAAGTCCCTAAACTCAACCTACCCTGAAGCCATCACTCAAGTCCCTAAACTCAACCTACCCTGAAGCCATCACTCAAGTCCCTAAACTCAACCTACCCTGAAGTCATCACTCAAGTCCCTAATTTCAACCTACCCTGAAGCCATCACTCAAGTCCCTAAACTCAACCTAACCTGAAGCCATCACTCAAGTCCCTAAACTCCACCTACCCTGAAGCCATCACTCAAGTCCCTAAACTCAACCTACTCTGAATCCATCACTCAAGTCCCTAAACTCAACCTACCCTGAAGCCATCACTAACGTATCTAAATTCAACCTACCCTGAAGCCATCACTCAAGTCTCTAAACTCAACCTACCCTGAAGCCATCACTCAAGTCCCTAAACTCAACCTACCCTGAAGCCATCACTAAAGTATCTAAATTCAACCTACCCTGAAGCCATCACTCAAGTCCCTAAACTCAACCTACCCTGTAGCCATCACTCAAGTCCCTAAACTCAACCTACCCTGAAGCCATCACTCAAGTCCCTAAACTCAACCTACACTGAAGCCATCACTCAAGTCCCTAAACTCAATCTACCTGAAGCCATCACTCAAGTCCCTAAACTCAATCTACCTGAAGCCATCAGTCAAGTCCCTAAACTTAATCTACCTGAAGCCATCACTCAAGTCCCTAAACTCAATCTACCTGAAGCCATCACTCAAGTCCCTAAACTCAATCTACCTGAAGCCATCACTCAAGTCCCTAAACTCAACCTACCCTGAAGCCATCACTCAAGTCCCTAAACTCAACCTACCCTGAAGCCATCACTCAAGTCCCTAAACTCAACCTACACTGAATCCATCACTCAAGTCCATAAACTCAATCTACCTGAAGCCATCACTCAAGTCCCTAAACTCAACCTACCTGAAGCCATCACTCAAGTCCCTAAACTCAACCTACCCTGAAGCCATCACTCAAGTCCCTAAACTCAACCTACCCTGAAGCCATCACTAAAGTCCCTAAACTCAACCTACCCTGAAGCCATCAGTCAAGTCCCTAAACTCAACCTACCCTGAAGCCACCACTCAAGTCCCTAAACTCAACCTACCCTGAAGCC
>MUZC01000111.1:326144-336268 GCA_002072015.1 Radix auricularia | reverse complement strand
GTCCCTAAACTCAACCTACCCTGAAGCCATCACTCAAGTCCCTAAACTCAACCTACCCTGAAGCCATAAGTCTAGTCCCTAAACTCAACCTACCCTGAAGCCATCACTCAAGTCCCTAAACTCAACCTACCCTGAAGCCATCACTCAAGTCCCTAAACTCAACCTACCCTGAAGTCATCACTCAAGTCCCTAAACTCAACCTACACTGAAGCCATCACTCAAGTCCATAAACTCAACCTACCCTGAAGCCATCACTCAAGTCCCTAAACTCAACCTACCCTGAAGCCATCACTCAAGTCCCTAAACTCAACCTACCCTGAAGCAATCACTCAAGTCCCTAAACTCAACCTACCCTGAAGCCATCACTCAAGTCCTCAGCATCGATGGTAGCGGAGATGAAGGAAGTGGTCCAGGCGGTAGCATCAGGTCCTAGGGCAGCGGGGCTGAACACGAAATAAATGTCGGCTGGGCTTTTGATACCACATGCTGCAGATAAACAAAATAGGTAACAGTATACAATTTTGAGTTTATTTCAGTTTATTTTAAGTAGATTGCGCACAGCTACATGGCAACCATATTCAAATATAAATTTTTAAAATATCAGGTTTCTTTAATTATATCATCAATTATTAAATTAAATTTGAGCGTCTTCTGTAGATAAAAGTGTAGAAGGGTTTCTTGAACTTACGTTCATCGAGAGGAGGAAGAGTTGTTGGCTTGGGCTTCTCTGGGAATAGAAAATGAAAAATATTGTAATTAGTTCGCAAAGAATTATCAAAAACAGTTTGTGGTTCAATTAATTTAAGTAGCTAAAATGAAAGAAAAATTGCATAATTATCTCAACTCCCGTCCATGCTGCACTATTAATCTTTTATGACGACCTAGCATTTCCACACTGAAAGGCCGCGAAGTGAAGTGGCACGTAGGGGAACAAACGTTTTCGGAAAGCCCACACGCTTTATCTCAATGTCGATTGACCAAGTCAACATGGAAAGTGTTAATACTTAGCACACGTCCGAAAGATCCGAGTAGGCATCTTAATGAAACGAACATATTCCCCACCACCCAGCAGTGCACCATTAACTATCGTTTCTAACACAATTGAAAGAATTTTGTTATAATAACAGTCAGAAGCAAAACTAATTATTAAGTAACACACTCAAAGTTAATTTGGGCACAACAAACAAAAGATTAAAAAAAAACAACCACTAACAAACTCTCAGACAATTAGACACACGCACAGACACAGAGACAAACAACGTCACTTTGTGCTCACTGATGCATGTCTTGTGGGCTAGTGACTCTTTGATGGCGGCCAAGGAGTCGTAGTTGGTGACTTTGGTGACCCTGCTACTGTCCCCAGCGATGTTAAGCAGTTCCTCATCCCTGATGCCAACACCGACGCCAACAGCGAACATGTTGATCCCATCAGCACGGGAGTCTTCAGCGGCTTTCTTGGTCAGCTTCCATCTGTGGTCAAGAATATTGGAACATTAGCTCTAGAATGAGTTTTGAGATATTAATAACAGCTACACAGGGCAGCAGTAACGAACAATCACACTTGAAACGATGTACTACTTATCAAATTCCCGTAGAAAATGTCAGATAACGGGCTCCTTCTTGCCAAGCGCTATTGTTATGTTTAAGTTTCTCCCACCCAGATGTCCATACTAATGACTACACATTTTAGCCCAAACCCGATAGGGGACATGATTTTCGTTGTTTTGTTTAAAAAGGTTAATAGTTTTCTATGCAAAAAAATAAATAAAAATTGTCCGAATGTTTATCAGAATACTTCTCGTGTTCTTAGAATAGGAATCACTATGGTAAAATATATTTCTTTACAAAGATATACAAAGTCTTTTAGAATTCCACGAAGACAACGAGACCGTAGACCAGAATACAGCTACAACTTACTCCTGAGAGTTTCCGTCTGTGATGACCAGTCCGATTTTCTCGGCTTCCGGTCTGACCACGCCGGCAGAGAGCTGTGCCTCGTGCATGTACTGGATGGCCTTGCCTGTGTCCGTGTAGGGTCCGAGTCTGTGTGGGATACGACCGATGGCACTGATGACCTCCTCTTTGCTGTCGTATGTGGTCAAGTTGAAGCCGTCCTGTACAAAAAAATTCAACTTTGTTAAATCAAATAAAACTCGATGTTTGTCATTTTTTATGTGTAACAATAAAGCCTAATATGCAGCATAATTAAAAACTCATTTTAATACAAAGGAATTTTAAAAATGCAAAAATTGTTTCTAAATATCGGACATAAAAGCTACAAAGCATAGTCAGATGACTATTTTATATAATGCGCTTGTTCTATTTGATGAACAAATCTTTGATTGAACTTGAATTATTTATAAAAATGTTTTGATCCTTGCTTTCATTGTCCTGATGGAGTTGCCTAAAGTTTTTAACGTCAGGGGCTAGAAATCAACTCTTAAAATTATTTCTGCAGGAGTCAGTGCCAACGCGTTATTGCTAACGCAGGTGTAAAATGTTACAATTTGGACTATCGTTACGTATGCCATTGACCGCGCCTGTGAAGTTTGATATTATTTTATATCTACGGCTATCCGAGGTATATTTCCAACCATATACTCGCTTATAGAAGAATAGTTTTCAAGGAATATTTACAGCCGGGTAAATGCCTTTCCCGTAGGTGATAATGGACACCCTGACGTCATTAGGACCGGAGCCAATCTCAAACTGTTGGAGAAAGTCTTGCAAGAACTCGATGCCTGTTTTAAAGTCTTTTCTTGAAATAGAACTGGAGGCGTCCAGAACGATGCCCAGCTCTAGGGGCTCTTGTGTGCACACTGTGGAGTTGGGGGGGGGAAGGAAAGGCGATGACACATCTTGAACATAAAACTTAATTAACAATATTGAGGAAATTTGGCTTTTTTTTATAATGTAAGGGTGTTTTTCAATTTGAATTAGAAGTATTTTAAAGTATTTTAAGACCTACGTGTACACAGCGATAATAATACAGCGATTCGATTCATTGAGAACTTTAAAACTTTGTTAAATAAAACTGAACGAGTAAGTACAATGTTATTCTTACCCAACAAATGACTTCCCTGATCCTCAACTGTCTCTCTCCTGTTGACTCCAAACAAATTGAGATCTTCCAAGTTGACTAGATGTGGAATAGATTTATATTTACGATAGAGTCAAATTATTTAGTTACAGATAGAATGTAATTATTTATAGTTATACAAAGTATCAAATTGTTTTTAGTTACGCATATAATCAAATTGTTTATAGTTACACATAGAATCAAATTTTTTTATAGTTACAGATAGAATCAAATTGTTTATATTTACACATAGAATCAAATTTGTTATAGTTACAGATAGAATCAAATTGTTTATAGTTACAGGTAGAATCAAATTGTTTATATTTACACATAGAATCAAATTGTTTATAGTTACAGATAGAATCAAATTGTTTATAGTTACAGGTAGAATCAAATAGTTTATAGTTACAGATAGAATCAAATAAGAGGATTTGAAATAGAATGTTAGTTGCGACTACAGTGCGGAAATTTTAAGACAACATAGTTAATATGTGGGAAATGTACATACTTTTAAAATGCAAGAGGCAAATTAAATACTTTTAGAGTCTGTTGAGACTAGAATGTATTATTACATCTTATTTTTGGTTTAAGAGTTTATTTTTTAAACATCATCTAGAACTAAATTTATTCCCCAAATTAAACAAATATATCTACATTCCAGAAACTATTATGCCAATTTTGCAACAAGGCTTAGATCTACAAACTGTTAATATTATTTACTCTCTGATATAAGTTGTATACTGGTCATTTTGCTGGTGTCATCTCATGTAATATTGATAACAATGATATTTTTTTAAAAAAATGTTATTGTCAAGTTTATAAGTTCGTTAGACAGCTTTTGTCACCACTTCTTTAACTATTCCCCCCCCCCCAACTTTTATACACAGAGTCAGCGTGTTGATAGTTCAGAAAATTTGATTACTTGAACAGATATCGAATAAAATATGTGGCTCTGTTTATGGTTGCATCTGGCTCTCAGACAATTGTTCGAATACAATTTTTATTCAGTCTCCTTTGATCTACATATTAATTGCATATAAAAAAACTGCTTAACACATGTACTGAATTTTTTAGTTTTAAACATTCTCTATTCTCGGTGCTGGCAAGGCCCCCGGGGCAGTGTGCTAGCCACACAATCCCTTGCTCGTTAGTGGTGGCTCATTGAAAACTGGTGAGCTACTTCACTTGCCGCATGCCTCAAATACTTTTCAAAATATGCGGAGTTAGTGGGTCCAGATAAAACCTTTCCCGACACCTGGATTAATCGATACAGAATTTAATCGACTAAAAGTAATTTGATCGATTAAAATTCGATTAAAATTTAAGAGTTTTAATATTTTTTTGGCCAAATATTAAAAAAATATTTGTTTACTTACATACTTTCCCTCGTATTATTCTTATTTATTTAGGTAAAAAAGGGGTTTTTCTTCTTTATTTCTTGTATAGCACGACGAATTTGCAGTGTTACGTCACCAAATTTGAAAGCGATGAAATCACCGCGACTTAAGCGATTTTGTGAAATAATGTACCTAGACTTAACGGTATCTATATATGAGTTATACAAATAATATTAATCGATTAAATTTTACACGATTAATCGAACATAAAAAAACACTACCAGCCCTAATAAAAAGTATTCGATACTATTAGTTTTCCGCAGCATTTCTTAACAAAGAAGTCTACAAGAACCAATGCCCTTTTTAGCGTCAAAATATTCTAATCTATCACGTAATAAAATCCTAGGCAAGGCTTAGTGTTGGGATATAGATTTATTGCAACTCTGGTAACTAAGATTAAATATTTATTGTATTGGCTTTCTTTATTTATTAAACAGACATTTCACCACAAAGCTGTTCTGTTGTTTGAAAGATCATAGAACAAAAATGACAATATCGAATAGCTTGTGTATGACATTGTCCTGTTTTTTTTTTTTTGGTGGTAGTTTAAGGGGGGAGGTGGAGGGGAGGGAGGTCTTTTTCTTGTGTCAACGGAAGCGGCAGTAAGGTCATTTCACAAAGAGTCAGCGCCATTTAAAGGTCAGACAAGTGACTTTCAAATATTGCGTGTGTGTGTGGGGGGGGGGGAACTTTTTTAAAAACTACCTCAATTTAGATTGAGAAGCTGTCTGAAGAAATGACAGTTTTACGTCCCATACACAAGTATAACCCATAAAACTGTAGTGTTATTACATGCAATTTCTGTTTGACATTTAAAAAAAATACACCGGTAAACTAGGGTGCCAATTAATATAGCGAGAGAGAAAATGAAAAATTTACTTACAAGCGAATCCAGAAATTAGCTGAGGAAAAACAAAATAAAAGATAAATATTATTGTAACTTGCTACGATAAAAATAGGAAAACATTTTAATTCTAATTAAATATTTGATAGACACTGAGCTAGATGAGGAAATACACTTTAATTGCAGTTTTTTCCCTTCAAAATGTTTGTAATAGAATCGGTAAATTATTATCTGTAACATAATTAAACTACCGAATTCTTAATATCAAATTACATTTTTATTTAAAAACTTTGCACCCTGAAGCATATTTTGATATTATTTTATTTTATCTATTCAGACACCCCTTCTATGCAGAACATAATTGCGCCCACAGACCATGACGAATGATCTGTTGGCAAGTGATGCAGAATTCACTGGCCACTGCTATGAGGGTTTCACTCATCACCCATCCGCCTAAGTAGTGCAAAGGCATCGGTAACAAATCCTTGCCTTCATATGGATTCGAACCCGTGACCATCGGTACGCCAGTCGAGCGCGCTGCCACTCGATCTACAAGCCTTTTAGCTACTGCACTGCTAATTGATAGTTAACAAAATATTAACTAAAACCTTGTCACGTGACCGCACGATGTTTTAAGTATTGAAGGCTGTACGTTCTCTAAACGATTTGTGTACAGGAGCAAGAATTATCAAAACGTTAATGGATGGCTGTAATATCTAGAGGAGTAGAGAAAGCGACGATGAGCGTCTATATAAAACACTTCTTCTGATGTTGGTGAGCGAAAAAAATGCGTTACAACTTCAGAAAGAAAATAAATTGACTTACCCTTTCTTATCTATTACAAACGCTCCCATGATACAGAAGATTATTGCGTCCTACGCGTATCCATGGTTTTAGTCTAGCCTTGCATTTTTATTAGGGTTTTAAATTTTGATATAGTGTTGGTTTTCTTGGTTTGATCAGACAACCCATCCACGCCCGAACTCCAGACGCAAAGAGCGAGAATTTATATGTATCTGTTCTTGCGTCAGGAATAAGAAAAGTGTTTTTATCTCTATGTCTATCTGAGGGTTTTGGTAGATTATCATTGTATTTTATTTATAAGTTAGAATTATTTGCTGAGTCGTAGGGACTAATTTAAAGAAACGCAATGTATTGGATGCAGGCACATATAAATAAATATGTTTGGTTATTGGAAAAAAACCCATCAACTTACCTGTACGAAAACAGCGAAAGATAAAAATTTCAGAATCATTTTTTGATATTCTGATACCTAGGAGTGAAAACGTGTAAAAATTCCAGAACTTTCTAACTTTTCTAAAGTTGTTTTTCTTTCCTGGCAACTCCGGAGTTCTGTGATCTTTGGCTTGAACGTTGCGGGATTTTATACTGTTGGCAGATTAATTGAAATCACCCACTCATTATCTTAATAAGTCCAGTGTTAATTACTCCCTCTTGTTGAGTATTTTTGTTAGGAGCGCTGCACTTCAATAACGTCACACACCGCAACAACCCAGAGCAGACGACGGAAGTACGTCATTTGCTGGTCGCCCTTTACTGCGGTTTGTTGGTGAGGAAACGCCTACTCGAGCTGTAGGGTTGGTTTTAATGCGTCCGCGCACCCGTGAGTGGGTGCGTGTATGCATGCAAGCGTGTGTATGTGTATAGGGGTGCGTCAATGTATGTCAAATTGTTAGCATGTGTGTCATCTAACTATTGCGATGACGCTGAATTCAAATAGGTTGGCGTATAATTTGAGGGGAGGGGAGGCGTACTTGATGGATTTCGAGACGCTATTCTCACTCCTACCTCGAAGACAGCCCCCCCACTCCTACTTAGTTGGGTGCTTACTCAAAGACAGCCCCCCACTCTTACTTAGTTGGGTGCTTACTCAAAGACAGCCCCACACTCCTACTTCGTTGGGTGCTTACTCAAAGACAGCCCCCCCACTCTTACTTAGTTGGGTGCTTACTCAAAGACAGCCCCACACTCCTACTTAGTTGGGTGCTTACTCAAAGACAGCCCCCCACTCCTACTTCGTTGGGTGCTTACTCAAAGACAGCCCCACACTCCTACTAGTTGGGTGCTTACTCAAAGACAGCACCACACTCCTACTTAGTTGGGTGCTTACTCAAAGACAGCCCCACACTCCTACTTAGTTGGGTGCTTACTCAAAGACAGCCCCCCACTCCTACTTCGTTGGGTGCTTACTCAAAGAAGAGAACGCAGAATTAATTGCCATGTAACCCATTTGGGAAAGTATAATCGGATATAGCCGAAAAAAGGATCCTACACGGGAGAAAATATTTACCTCCCACTAAAAGTCTTCCCAAAATAAATCCGCCCCTAATCACACTTTCAATATGATACTAAAATATCTGTAATACTTATTGAAATAATCGAGAATATTTACTATAGTAGTAGTCACGCATGTCAACATAAATACTTGGTCCTTGGTCTCCTTTGTTTCTTAGTTCACTCTTCTGTTATTTTTGATGTAACACTGAAGAATCAATGCCGAGTTTAGGCCAAGGCAAACCAGTTTCACTAGGCAGCCACGCAGACTTTTGTCACCTAACAATGCATTGTATCAAAATTTCTCATCAATCGAATGTACCGTAATTAAATTAATTAACTTTTAGTTTATTGCCATGTATTTCTAGGTAAAATGTAAATTTATGTGCTAGTTTGTAGCGCGTATTATATTGAACATACTTTTTAAAGCTAGTCCCTCGCACTGTGTGTATTATATTGAACATAATCAATACCTTTAGTTATGTTTGGGCACCCCTAAATTAACTAGCCATGCCACTGAGCGGTGTCGGTTTAGGGCCAGCAGCGCCAGCACGGATTAGCAAAAGGTACCGCTAGGAACACATTGGACGCCAGCTCTGAGGAAACCTTCCAGTGGGGGTTAAACCCTAGGTTGGGCAGTGATGATCCCCGCATTGCGGTGGTCCTAACCATTGAGACTCGTAAGCTTTGCCGGGGTGGCGCCGAAGTGATAGCGAGTCGAAGTCGGGAAAATTCCACCCCTCCCTTGGGAGGTCAACTTAGTGGGAGGCGTTTTCGACCTAGTGTCCTGGACGCCCAGGTGGCTGCTTCTAGAAGCGACCGCTCCGGGGGGGGGGGGCTTCTCAGCTTTTACGTTCCTTAGGGGGCCAGAGAGCTGAGGGAGTTTTTCTGGAAGCCCCATGAAGAGCGCGGGCTCAGGATTGCTGACTTTCTTCCACGTGTTGGATTTTCAGTTATGGTTGGGACACAGTAGTCGAGTGGCAGCGCGCTCGACTCGCGTACCGATGGTCATGAGCTCGAATCCATACGAAGGCAAGGATTTATTCCCGGGGCCAGTGCGTCTCTGAGTCACTCAGCTCCGAATGAGTACTTAACAATAGACAGGCGGCTGGGTAATGCGTGGAACCCTCATAGCCGTGGCCTGTGACCGCTGCAGATCATCCGTCATTGTCTGTGGGCGCAACTATCTGTTGCATAGAAGGAACATCTACATATCTAAAATAAGATAGGGTATAAGAGATTCATAGTCAATTTAGTTTTTTCGGGTTGTTTAATTCTCCTGCTTTTTCAAACTATATTTTGAACAAGTTATTTCAACATATTTTTATTTAACATTCATCATTACATCAATTATAATTTTTACATTTAAAAAATATATTATTCTAAATTTTTCATTCAGGAAATCAGAGAAAAGGACATAAATTATGTACTGAAATAAAAAATATACAGAGTCACAATTTAGTGTAGAATCACTTTTTTGCAGCATAAATTATTAAGACATTGTAAAAACTTTTTGTATCATCGATTTATTTGTATTTTTCTAAATTTCGTAATTCATCTTTTGGTTTTGGCGCCATACAAAAGTGTCGGAAACTATTAGTATCTGTTTCCACTAAAATATACTTCGTATTCCGGTTTGATTTGGTATCAGAGGACCTTCTGCAGGGGCGGATTAAGACTGAACGGGGCTTCGGGCTGCAATCAAACGGGGGCCCTAGCTCTAACCAGCCAGCGTCCCTTGAAATAAAATGATTGTTAACAGCTAATATATGACTGTAACTAAATATTAATAATGAAAAAAAAAACGAACACGAAGAAATGACTGTTTGAAGTGTTTGCGGTTTGTTACAATTGAGTGTGAAAAGAAAAATTTAATTATCCACTGCTTGGAATCGAACCACTCACCGGTTGCATCACGCGCCTGTGCTCTCTTCACACGGCCAGCAGAACTTGTCTAATAAGAGAAATTTTAAAAAATATAAACTATTTAGTAATATGTTCTCTAAGTAAGCCAATTAAATCAAGTTTTATCGATCATTAATACTGAATCGCAAACAGCTGTATAGATAAAAGTTTTATTATTTTTATTTTATTATATTGTCAAGGGTTCGTGCAAACATTTGTACACTTTTATTGTAAAATACAAAAAAAATGTGGGGGCCCCCAAACCGTCGGGGGCCCCTGGCCTTAGCCCGCTAGACCTTCTGACATATGACACGAGGATTGACAAAGCAGTTGCTGGAGTTTACATCAAACTAAATCTCCACTGTGTTCTGGCTTATATCTTGCTACCAAAATGAGACTTGTTTATGTCATGTAACATCTATGATGCTTTGTGTCACGAAGTGGATCTCATGGGCTCCTAGTTGACTTTCAACTATCTATTCACGACCACATATTCAAACATCCATTCAACACTCATACATTTTAACATCCATTCTTAGCTCACATATTGAAACATTCAAGTAACACCCACATTTATAAACATTTATAAACCACACCAAAAAAA
>MUZC01000111.1:267106-316829 GCA_002072015.1 Radix auricularia | reverse complement strand
CTTCTTATCCCTTCCCCCCGTAACTTCTTATCCCTTCCCCCCGTAACTTCTTATCCCTTCCCCCCGTTAGTTCTTATCCCTTCCTCCCGTAAGTTTTTACCCCTTCCCCAAATATCTTTGCATCCCTTCCTCCCGTAAGTTTTTTATCCCTTCCTCCATAACCTTTGCATCCCTTACTCCCGTAAGTTTTTTCCCTTCCTCCATAATCTTTGCATCCCTTACTCCAGTAAGCTTGTACCACTTTTGTACATTATCCTTAAACCCTTACTCACCTGCTTACATTACAAAAATACTTGACACCTCCTACACACACTTTTTTACTGGATGCATACCCCTTACAGTTACACCACCAGGACTCACCTAATGACACTTGACAGCCGCCCTGACCTCCCTGTGGTGGTGCTGAACCCAATCCCAAATCTGCTATTTTAAGTACTTTGCCTATCAAGCATGGGAGGTAGGTGACATTTTCAAACTCACCCCAGGAAATGCGCGGGAAAGTGGAGGACTGTATTAATAGGCGATGCCATGCCATAATAACATGAACTTTTGATAACAGTAGTGCTTTTCATAAAGTTTTGGTGGTACTTATATAAAAGGTTGGCCCGGGGGTGGGTTATGTATAGCTATCGGTAACTTAAGTACAAGAGACTTTTCTCTATTGCTCAGATAGCAAAGGACTGAAAATAGTTTGCGGAGATCAAAGGGTATATTTTAAATTTATATACATATGTATTTCTTTGAAAACAAACATATTTACTTTTTTATGGCAGGAAAGATTATCTATATAATAGCCCAAGTCACTCACTCACTGATTGTATCCGTAACGCTATGTCATCATTATTTGAGCTTATACTTAACTATAAGGTAGTGAGTATAGCCTCGTCAAAACGACCCAATATGCGGCTGCATACGCGCTCGTTCACTTCCGGTTATTGCTATTCTTAGTAATATTTTTTTTTATAAGGTTAAAAATTTCTTGGTAGAATGTGTGGCTGTGTGGTCATATTGATAGTACGATAGTACGCTACATCGCAGGTCCGGGGTTCGATTTCTTATTGATGCCTATTTTTTTTTTCTTTTCAAACAATACTACATGAATTCATTATGAATAAGATTTTATTATTTTTTTTAAATGGTTTGTTTTGATGTTAGGCTTAGGGATAGACTTTAGGGTTACGTTAAGTGATAGTTATTAGGGTTTGGGTTAGGTTTAGTGATAGTTTTTAGGGTTTGGGTTAGGTTTAGTTATAGCTTTTAGGGTTTGGGTTAGGTTTAGTGATAGTATTTAGGGTTGGGTTAGGTTTAGTGATAGTTTTTAGGGTTTTGGGTTAGGTTTAGTGATAGATTTTAGAGATTGTTTGAATGCACATATAGAATCGGAGGTTCAATGAAAGGCGCAGTGAATACTTGTAACTCTTCAATTTTATAAACATCATTTTATAAACAATGTTACTAAGAATAGCAATAACCGGAAGTGGACGAGCGCGTATGCAGCCGCATATTGGGTCGTTTTGACGAGGCTATACTCACTACCTAATTATAAATTAAAGATTACTTTTGAAATAGAACTACAGTACATAGCAGTTTTAAAACAGCGTGCTGTGTTTCTCGCCGTAAAATAATATTAAATGACGTCATTGTTTTAGCTAATTTTTTAATTTTGGAAAAGGAAACGATGTGAAAAGATAATTTGAAGATATATAATTATAAAATACTTTTGTGTGCATTTCAGGAAGTTTAATATTTCCTATTTATCAAACAAGGATAAGTTACTTTAGCTTTAGAAAAAAAAGTGGGCGTCTTAGGTGCCCTAAAAGCTCTAGTTTAATATAAATATTTGAAGGCGCTTAAAATTATCAAGTTTGTATGTTTGTGACTATTTCTTATTTCTTTTATTTTTTTTCAATTTGTGCGTGTTTCTCTTTCTCTCTATATGTATGTGTGTGAGTGTAGTGTTTTCTTATAATATAAAAATATGCGAATTCTAAATTCGACGAGTCATATGTTTGTCCAGCTTGTTGTTATTTCAAAAAAAGAAAGTGTTATTGAAGCATCTGACATTATGATTTTTTTTTATTAGCTCCACCCCAACAGCATAAAATGTTGGAATCGGAATAATTATCCACCTTATCGGCCCAGCCACAAAAATTCTGACATTTAATAAAGTAAATAATGAGATATTCGTTTAGGTGGTGAGTGGCGCAGGGGTAGGGGGTAAATTGGTGGTAATGTAATAGCCTGTAATCACAGTCCGCAGCTAACGGCAGTGCGATCTTAGGGCCGATTCTGTAATTTATTGCTTGTTTCGCTACCACTTCACTGGTTGCTTTATTGGTCGTTCAAGTCGTAAAATATTTGGTCTCAGTTTTCAGACAAGGTCACCACAGATGTGTGATTCTCTAGAACTGGTTTTATTTTATAACATGGGAAGTATACTATTAAAGATATTTTATAACATGGGAAGTATACTATTAAAGATATTTGGTGACATGAGAAGTATACTACTAAAGATATTTGATGATATGTGAAGTAAACTATTAAAGATATTAGATAATATGGGAAGTATACTGCTAAAGATATTTGATGACATGGGAAGTATGCTATTAAAGATATACCTCAAAGCGCCATAAAGTTTCTGTCTATAACACCTAATGTCTGAATAACATTATTAAATCCCTTATATTAACTTCACCGTCGTCTCTTGGTTCGTCCGTCGGAAAAAAACAAAAGTAAAAACTGACACATTTTTCGTCATGCTATCGAGCTGAAATTTTGCACATAGACTCGTGTCACCTAACAATGCATTGTCTCAAAATTTCAGATCGATCGAATGTACCGTAATAAAACTAATGCACTTTTAGTTTATCTCTATATAACTGTATGGTAGCCGTCTGTTGTTGTTGACATCCACGTGTTTGCTGAGTTCACTTCAACGGTCGGTGACCACCCCGCACCCCCACCCGTCCCAATTTTAGAGCATTTGGGAGTTAAGTTACCTTCAGTCTGTCAATGTTTGTTTGGAATGTAATCAATACTTTTAGTTCTGTAGAAGTTCGGTGTCACTGCTAACATGTACGGCTGGGTTAATCGTTCCTCTCGGACCGAACGATCAAAACATGATTAGATGAAGCGCTCTCCAGCGAGCGAAGCACGCCTGGAAGACTGACTCCCACAGGGTTCGGCACTCAGCTCTACACTATTTCTAGCCTACGTCCATGACCTACAAGGCATTCTCGAGTCACAGAACGCCATGTTTGCGGATGATTTGGTGATATGGAGTTCAGGAAAAGACGTTGCAACACTGCAGAACAGGCTGCGGAACAAATTGAATCGCATCGCATTGAAGAGTACGCCAATCGTTGGCGCCTAGTAGTCAATACGGAGAAGAAGGTCCATTCCATTTTCACTTATGGACCGAATGCACCGAAGCACGAGGTAGTGCTTCAGATCTGCGGGAAAAGGTTAAATTGGGATCAGACGCCAACGTACCTGGGGATCAGGCTGGACCAGAATCTCCAGATGTTTAACCATGTGCGTGAATTATGTGCCAAAGCCACAGCAAAACTGTCCCTGGTGAAAAAGTTAACTAGCACGAGTTAGGATGCAGATGCAAGACTACTGAAGGCTCTTTATCTCGGTAGTGTGAGAGGTGCCATTGACTACAGCCTCCCGGACCAGGCCTTCGCGAGCCGTACAGCTTGGGGTCAGATCATGGCTAAAAGACCATTTCCGAGAGAAATGGCTTCAGGGCTGGGCATCAGGAAATACGTCCAGGAAAGCTTACCGGAGAATACTGCGACCGCGCAAAAACGATCCCTGGTGGAAACTTGAACGTAGTAATCAGACACTCATAGCACGGATAAGGACTGATCATTGTCCCACGCGAAACTACCTGTATAAATTTAACAACAGAAGTGAACTGGCCTTTCGCTTTTATAAGACGGTGGCCCACGTACTAGAAGGTTGCCTCGAGTTGGGCGGGTACTTGCAAGGTGGACTACCTCTGTGGCGATGCCCGTTTGATGAGGCTCGCTGGCGATAAATTGAACCTGGTCTTAAGCTCCAACTGGCTCGACCCAAAAGAGAGTGAATATTAACTAGTTCTGTCTCATATATAAGGGATTTAAAGTCAAAAGAAACTTTGTTTTTACGAGTTGTTGTTTTTTAAATCAAGACGATAGACCAGCTCTACAAAAGATGGTCACTGAAGTATTAAAGCTTAAGTTTAATACAACAACACGTGAACATTGTAACATGTAATATTGCTTCAAGGCAATAAAAAGGATCAGTAATCATTGACCCGAAGTTAATCCTACATGTTAATTTTGGTTTCTGTAAGGCTTGCACGAAAAGCGTCACTAACGCTGATGTCGACCTGTGCAGTAGCTCATGGTGTCACCCAGTGCTGTAGCTCATGGTGTCACCCAATGCTGTAGCTCATGAAGTCACCCAATGCTGTAACTCATGGTGTCACCCAATGCTGTAGCTCATGGTGTCACCCAATGCTGTAGCTCATGGTGTCACCCAATGCTGTAGCTCATGGTGTCACCCAGTGTGGTAGCTCATGGTGTCAACCAGTGTGGTAGCTCATGGTGTCACCCAGTGCAGTAGCTCATGGTGTCACCCAATGCTGTAGCTCATGGTGTCACCCAGTGCTGTAGCTCAATGTGTCACCCAATGCTGTAGCTCATGGTGTCACCCAGTGCTGTAGCTCAATGTGTCACCCAATGCTGTAGCTCATGGTGTCACCCGATGCTGTAGCTCATGGTGTCACCCATTGCAGTAGCTCATGGTTTCACCCAGTGCAGTAGCTCATGGTGTCACCCAACGTGATAGCTCATGGTGTCACCCAGTGCGGTAGCTCATGGTGTCACCCAGTGCAGTAACTCATGGTGTCGCCCAGTGCAGTAGGTCATGGTGTCACCCAGTGCTGTAGCTCATGGTGTCACCCAGTACTGTAGCTCATGGTGTCAGCCAGTGAAGTAGCTCATGGTGTCAGCCAATGTTGTAGCTCATGGTGTCACCCGATGCTGTAGGTCATGGTGTCACCCAGTGCTGTAGCTCATGATGTCACCCAGTGCAGTAGCTCATGGTGTCACCCAATGCTGTAGCTCATGGTATCACCCAGTGATGTAGCTCAATGTGTCACCCAGTGCTGTAGCTCATGGTGTCACCCATTGCAGTAGCTCATGGTTTCACCCAGTGCAGTAGCTCATGGTGTCACCCAGTGTGATATCTCATGGTGTCACCCAGTGCGGTAGCTCATGGTGTCACCCAGTGCAGTAACTCATGGTGTCGCCCAGTGCTGTAGCTCATGGTGTCACCCAGTGCAGTAGCTCATGGTGTCACCCAGTGCAGTAGCTCATGGTGTCGCCCAGTGCTGTAGCTCATTATGTCGCCCAGTGCAGTAGCTCATGGTGTCGCCCAGTGCTGTAGCTCATGGTGTCACCCATTGCAGTAGCTCATGGTGTCTACCAGTGCAGTAGCTCATGATGTCGCCCAGTGCAGTAGCTCATGATGTCGCCCAGTGCAGTAGCTCATGGTGTCACCCAGTGCAGTAACTCATGGTTTCGCCCAGTGCAGTAACTCATGGTGTTACCCAGTGCAGTAACTCATGGTGTCGCCTAGTGCAGTAGCTCATGGTGTCGCCCAGTGCAGTAGCTCATGGTGTCGCCCTGTGCAGTAGCTCATGGTGTCGACCAGTGCAGTAACTCATGGTTTCGCCCAGTGCAGTAACTCATGGTGTCGACCAGTGAAGTAACTCATGGTGTCACCCAGTGCAGTAGCTCATGGTGTCACCCAGTGCAGTAACTCATGGTGTCACCCAGTGTAGTAGCTCATGGTGTCGCCCAGTGCAGTAGCTCATGGTGTCGCCCAGTGCAGTAGGTCATGGTATCGCCCAGTGCAGTAGGTCATGGTGTCACCCAGTGCAGTAACTCATGGTGTCGCCCAGTGCAGTAACTCATGGTGTCGCCCAGTGCAGTAGCTCATGGTGTCACCCAGTGCAGTAGCTCATGGTGTCATCCAGTGTGATAGCTCATGGTGTCACCCAGTGCGGTAGCTCATGGTGTCACCCAGTGCTGTAGCTCATGGTGTCGCCCAGTGCAGTAGGTCATGGTGTCGCCCAGTGCAGTAGCTCATGGTGTCGCCCAGTGCAGTAGTTCATGATGTCGCCCAGTGCAGTAGCCCATGATGTCACCCAGTGCAGTAGCTCATGATGTCGCCTAGTGCAGTAGCTCATGGTGTCGCCCAGTGCTGTAGCTCATGGTGTCATCCAGTGCAGTAACTCATGGTGTCGCCCAGTGCAGTAACTCATGGTGTCCCCAGTGCAGTAGCTCATGGTGTCACCCAGTGCAGTAGCTCATGGTGTCACCCAGTGCAGTAACTCATGGTGTCACCCAGTGCAGTAGCTCATGGTGTCCCCGAGTGCTGTAGCTCATGGTGTCACCCAGTGCAGTAACTCATGGTGTCACCCAGTGCAGTAGCTCATGGTGTCACCCAGTGCAGTAGCTCATGGTGTCACCCAGTGCAGTAACTCATGGTGTCGTCCAGTGCAGTAGCTCATGGTGTCGCCCAGTGCAGTAGCTCATGGTGTCACCCAGTGCAGTTACTCATGGTGTCGCCCAGTGCAGTAACTCATGGTGTCGCCCAGTGCAGTAGCTCATGGTGTCACCCAGTGTGATAGCTCATGGTGTCACCCAGTGCAGTAGCTCATGGTGTCACCCAGTGCTGTAGCTCATGGTGTCGCCCAGTGAAGTAGCTCATGATGTCGCCCAGTGCAGTAGCTCATGGTGTCACCCAGTGCAGTAGCTCATGATGTCGCCCAGTGAAGTAGATCATGATGTCGCTCAGTGCAGTAGCTCATGGTGTCACCCAGTGAAGTAGCTCATGATGTCGCCCAGTGCAGTAGCTCATGATGTCGCCCAGTGAAGTAGCTCATGATGTCACCCAGTGCAGTAGCTCATGGTGTCACCCAGTGCAGTAGCTCATGGTGTCACCCAGTGAAGTAGCTCATGATGTCGCCCAGTGAAGTAGCTCATGACGTCACCCAGTGCAGTAGCACATGATGTCACCCAGTGCAGTAGCTCATGGTGTCACCCAGTGCAGTAGCTCATGGTGTCACCCAGTGCTGTAGCTCATGGTGTCACCCAGTGAAGTAGCTCATGATGTCGCCCAGTGCAGTAGCTCATGGTGTCACCCAGTGCAGTAGCTCATGATGTCGCCCAGTGAAGTAGCTCATGATGTCGCCCAGTGCAGTAGCTCATGGTGTCGCCCAGTGCAGTAGCTCATGATGTCGCCCAGTGCAGTAGCTCATGATGTCGCCCAGTGAAGTAGCTCATGATGTCGCCCAGTGCAGTAGCTCATGGTGTCGCCCAGTGAAGTAGCTCATGATGTCGCCCAGTGAAGTAGCTCATGGTGTCGCCCAGTGCAGTAGCTCATGATGTCGCCCAGTGCAGTAGCTCATGGTGTCACCCTGTGCAGTAACTCATGGTGTCGCCCAGTGCAGTAACTCATGGTGTCGCCCAGTGCAGTAGCTCATGGTGTCGCCCAGTGCAGTAGCTCATGGTGTCACCCAGTGCAGTAACTCATAGTTTCGCCCAGTGCAGTAACTCATAGTGTCACCCAGCGCAGTAGCTCATGGTGTCGCCCAGTGCAGTAGCGCATGGTGTCGCCCAGTGCAGTAGGTCATGGTATCGCCCAGTTCAGTAGCTCATGGTGTCACCCAGTGCAGTAACTCATGGTGTCGCCCAGTGCAGTAACTCATGGTGTCGCCCAGTGCAGTAGCTCATGGTGTCGCCCAGTGCAGTAGCTCATGATGTCGCCCAGTGCAGTAGCTCATGATGTCACCCAGTGCAGTAGCTCATGATGTCGCCTAGTGCAGTAGCTCATGGTGTCGCCCAGTGCTGTAGCTCATGGTGTCACCCAGTGCAGTAACTCATGGTGTCACCCAGTGCAGTAGCTCATGGTGTCACCCAGTGCAGTAGCTTATGGTGTCACCCAGTGCAGTAACTCATGGTGTCGCCCAGTGCAGTAGCTCATGGTGTCGCCCAGTGCAGTAGCTCATTGTGTCACCCTGTGCAGTAGCTCATGGTGTCGCCCAGTGCACTTTCTCATGGTGTCACCCTGTGCAGTAGCTCATGGCGTCACCCAGTGCAGTAACTCATGGTGTCACCCCCTGACAACTATTCCCAGAGACTTCGCACGAGCCTGTGCCTAATAACGGGAACGTACCGATTTTGATTTTGGTCTCACCCATTGAGATGGTCTCACCCGGTGCGGTCCGCAGCCCCGCACCCCCTAGTGACGCCTCTGGTTACGCATTTAATGATAACGCATCAAGATGCACGATAAACTGTGGACAGCAATCATTTGTTAGAAAAATACAAGTTATAATAATAACTTATATATTCTACATACATATATAAACAAATAATATAAACTCGAATGAATATTTAAACGCAATTTCCAATATATATATAAATAATAAAAAACACAATAAATAATAAATAAATAAAAATTCCGATTTTTGTTTTATTTCAGGGAAATTATTCCAAATTACATTAAAATTAGATGGAAATAAGTAATTCTGAAAGTAAACACAATATGATGTCATATCCTCGCACGCTACATCACACCAAGAATGTGTCAATATAATGGACAAAACGCAACAATCTAACATAAGCATTCACAAAGCGGGAAAAGACCATTACCTATCATTCTAGATTAAATTAAAAGTAATTTAAAATCAATAATTTTTAAACTAAACAAAACAATTGTTTTCAAAAATTGCTGCTAAAATTACCGGAGTCGACCGAAATGTCGTTTTAAAAAATCTGTCTTCAACATTTTTCTAAATATTATTAGCTATTGTTTGGTGTTTATTTCAACCCGATAGATGTTATGGTTGGCGAGAAACTGACAAAATGCTGATATTTTTTCGGTTTTTTTTGGTTGATTTTCCAGGAAATCCAGTAAACCTTTTCGGTATTTTTTTGGCCCTTGCACATCCTTTTGACCTCCTTAGCATATTTGCAAAGATCTGAACCCTCTATCTGATATGGTTCAGGAGGAGTTGAAGGATCAAGCTCTACAGATATTTAAAATAAATAAACGCCATTTATCCCATATGAAATTGCCTTAAAACTCAACGATAACGAGCTAATTGAATGGGAGGAAACTCAGAAAGTGAGAACCTTGTTGCACAAATTAAGTTTCTTCTTACTGGAACTTTGTTTTTGAGTCCACGCTTTCAGGTGCGCACAAACTCAATTATTATTACTACTTTCAACAACGATTTATTTTATCTTCCTTTCTGCCCTATTTCACCGCCCTAATTAGCCCCTACGTGGGCTGCTTGATTGAAATTATAATTCCGTAGTTGTCGTAAGCGTCCCAACAGTTGTGACATGTCACGGTGTCACCATCTCCATTTGTTGGCATGACATTTAGTGGTGACTTGTAGCCAGTTGGCCCACACGGCAGCAGACGTGGCACGTGCTCGAGTCCACGTACAAATAAAGTGATTCGTCATTCTTGGACTTTATGTTTCTATAGGGTGTGGGGTGGGGGTGGCTCATGGAGGGAGGGGAGGAGAGACGAGGGAATGAATAGTTTGAGAATGGCCTCTTTCCAATACAAGGCCTCTTTCTACTACATGGCCTGTTTATACTACATGGCCTGTTTCTACAATATGGCCTGTTTATACTACATGGCCTGTTTCTACAATACATGGCCTTTTTCTACTACATGGCCTGTTTATACTACATGGCCTGTTTATACTACATGGCCTGTTTATACTACAAGGCCTTTTTCTACTACATGGCCTGTTTATACTACATGGCCTGTTTCTACAATACATGGCCTTTTTCTACTACATGGCCTGTTTATACTACATGGCCTGTTTATACTACATGGCCTGTTTATACTACATGGCCTGTTTCTACTACATGGCCTGTTTATACTACATGGCCTGTTTATACTACATGGCCTGTTTATACTACATGGCCTTTTTCTACTACATGGCCTGTTTATACTACATGGCCTGTTTATACTACATGGCCTGTTTATACTACATGGCCTGTTTCTACAATACAAGGTCTTTTTCTACTACATCGCCTGTTTATACTACATGGCCTGTTTATACTACATGGCCTGTTTATAATACATGGCCTGTTTATACTACATGGCCTGTTTATACTACATGGCCTGTTTATACTACATGGCCTGTTTATACTACATGGCATGTTTATACTACATGGCCTGTTTATACTACAGAGCCTTGATTTCTACAACAGGGCCTTGATCTCTACTACAGGGTCTTGATTTCTACAACAGGGCCTTGATTTCTACAACAGGGCCTTGATTTCTACTACAGGGCCTTGATTTCTACTACAGGCCTTGATCTCTACTACAGGCCTTGATCTCTACTACAGGCCTTGATCTTTACTAAAGGCCTTGATCTCTACTAGAGGACTTTGATTTAACGATCGGAGTTTGTCTTTTCCATATGTTTTTGTTCAATTTCTTTGATTTTCTGCCAAAAATGCTAACATAGAAGGGAGAAATATAGACATGGTTTTCTATAGATCTAAATTGCTGGCACGTAGCAACGCCTTAGTTTTGTTTCTATATTCTATAGTCGAATACTGTAAGGTAATTATGGTTGATTCAAACAGACACATAGTTATTTCGTCTAAGTTCATATTATTTGCATCCAAACAATGTTCCAGGACTTGATACAATTAGCAACGGATCGTCAAAAATGGAAATCCATGACCTCTGCCCTATGTGCCGTCTTCGGCCCGAGAGGAAATAACTAACTAACTAACTAACTAATGTTCCCTCTTAGTTTCGTTGTTCCGTGTGCAAGTAAAACTCGTGTGCAAAGTTGCACATCATCCATTTTGTGTGCATTATTTTATGCTTAACTGCAGCGCGGCGTCAGTCAGATATCTTGCGGCCACGCAGCCACACAGCTTAAATGGAACATTCCATCTAAACCATGTTTCGTCAGCCTGAACATGATCCCTCCGCCCCCATTTAAAAGTGAAATGAGAACAGAAATGGTAAACAACAAAACATGCTTAGTTTAATTGCTAATATACTCTTACATGCCTTATCCCATTGGAAAGTGCAATTATCACTTAGAATCGGGCACCATGCAAGTATCACATCTATGTATGTTGAAAGTACTTTAAAAACATGAGTGCCACCATATTTAGTTATTAAGTCTGTTCACGTGTGTGCCCCATGCTGTGTCCGTTGAATTGCGTAATAATTCCCAAGCCATGTTAATTTATTGTCGCTAGTTGTTCAACCGTTGGTCTGTGGCATGTGTTGTAAAGCTAAAAGGGATGTTATCAGGGTCACGTAAATTGCACTTTAAATTTCCTTGCTACCACGACTCACAGCGTTGCTGCTGTGGGCTGTCAAGAATTGTTGAATTGAACCCGGCCCGTCCCCCTTTGCCAATTAAATTAACAGGTTGACGCCTATGGTTTATAATGGCAATATATTATGCGCCTGGGCACTTTGCTGGTTTTGTTTTTTTTTGTTTATATTAGTGGAGCGAAACTCAAGAAATTTTAAAATTCAGTATAAGGATATTTTATATTATTTTGAAACACTGAACGAATGAAAAATATACTATAGAATATGGACTGAAGAACTTGATTCTAAATTTATGGGTAGTGACCCCGAAGTTTTTTAATGAAGTTAAAATGTTGTGAATCAAATCTTTGAATTAAACGATTGCATCAAGTTGTTTCTGAAACACAGTATTTGAACCATCGTGCCTGTTGGCCGAATTTGCATAAAATTTTAGCTGGCTGACATTATTTTTAGGCGGATATCCGGATATCTCCGTAAACTGACATTTGCGGCTGATTTTCGGCTGTTTGCGAAATATTCGGATGAAATTCGGCTGAATCCTGGCCAATTATGAAGTAATAAAACTTCAGCAGTATAAGATCTTTACAATAATTCAGAACACATTTTATTATTTTTAACAATAATAAAAAACAATATTTACATCCACAAAGTAAGTCATGCTCCAGAGGGTGGGGGACAGGGTTTAAGAAAGTGTAACAGTTTGTGACAGGGGGGAGGGGGTCCGGCTTTGTGTGCTGTAACGGTGTTTTATGTCAAATTTTAATTATTTATTTGATTTTAACAAATAATTTTTGTTCAAATTTGTTACAAACTTTAGGAAAGGGGGGGGGGTCTAGAATTTGTGACAGTTTGTGGCAGGGGAGAGTAAAAAATTGTCAAAAATAGCGTGACGTACTTTATGAACGACTCCTATGCTGTCCTACCAACACAGTGCGTGAATGCATTCCACTCATTGAGTTTCTGCCTCTCAATACCTGACAGGCACTTAGAATATCAGTTTATTGTGAACAAAACAAAACACGATTTATCCGCTGTTATGCTAATGCGGTGCGCCGCATATTTCCGGCGGATATTTGGCGCACGAAAATTCGGCGGCGTATTCATCAGTGTCCATATAATTATTACAGTGTGGAGCAAATAATCTCTCATTGAAGGCATTCCAGTTGATTTTATCAACTGCTCTAATAACATACTGAAGTCATCTATGCAAGCTTTTAGGAAGATTTTTGCGACTAACTGATGTCCCTTCATGACACAATAAACTGATAATACATTCGCTACAGGTTGTTTTAAACAGGCCATAAAGTCAAGAGTGTAGCTTTAACTTCTGAATTTTAAAAAAAATTCAGTCAGTAACGTTTCACCTTTGGTATCAGAATATGTTTCCAAACATTTAGCCATAATTCAAATATTTAACAACACTGTATTGTTTGCATTTTTTGTTCCGCTTACTCTTTGTCATATATCTTGTAAGAAACCACTTATCTTATCTTATCTTATCTTATCCTATATGTTACAGACGCTCCTTCTGTACAGAAGATTATTGCGACCTACGTATTTCTATGGTTTGTGTTTAGTCCTGTATTCTTACTAGAGTTTTAAAAGCTGATAAAGTGTTGGCTTTCCTGGTTTCTTCAGGCAACCCATTCCACGCCCGAATACCGGACGGAAAGAAAACTTGTATGTGTTTGTTCTTGCATATGGAAAAAGAAAGGTGTTTTTATCTTTATGTCTATCTAAGGGTTGTATTAAGTTATCTTTGTGTTGTATTTCTAAATTAGAACTAATTGCCTTATGTATAATTACTAATTTACTCTTGGTTCTTTTATCCTCTAGTGTTTCAAGGTTTAATGATTTAACTAATGGTGTTACTCTTGTCAGTTTTGAATATTCTTCAGTAATGAACCTGGCAGCTCTTTTTTGGATTTGTTCTAGTTTATCAATATTTTCTTTGGTGGATGGATCCCATTCAGAAGATGCATATTCTAGTATAGGTCTCACCAGGGTGAGGTAGCATTTTAGTTTTATATCTTTGTTACATTTGTAAAAGTTTCTTTTTATAAAGCCTAAGGTTTTGTTTGAAATTTTAATAACTTCATTGACATGGGGATTCCAAGATAGTTTCTCATTTATTATGACTCCTAAGTATTTTGCTTCTATAGTTTGTGTTAGTTCTTTTCCATGAATGAAGCCCTTTTGAATAAAATATATGATGATAGGGTACAATTTAGATACATAATATTTACATACACATCGAAAATTACCCAACTTTTCAACCCTCGTCGTTTCAGGTTAAATAATTTTTTTTCCTTGCTTACTAAAAGAATTCCGCATTTTTACTCATTAAAATAGAACTTTCAATAAACCAACTATTTTGATTGGTTATAGCTGTGGAAATTACCATAGGTCATGTGAACTTTCAATAAACCAACTATTTTGATTGGTTATAGCTGTGGAAATTACCTTAGCTCATGTGAACTTTCAATAAACCAACCATTTTGATTGGTTATAGCTGTGGAAATTACCTTAGCTCATGTGAACTTTCAATAAACCAGCTGTTTTGATTGGTTATAGCTGTGGAAATTACCTTAGCTCATGTGAACTTTCAATAAACCAACTATTTTGATTGGTTATAGCTGTGGAAATTACCTTAGCTCATGTGAACTTTCAATAAACCAACTATTTTGATTGGTTACAATAAACCAACTATTTTGATTGGTTATAGCTGTGGAAATTACCTTAGCTCATGTGAACTTTCAATAAACCAACTGTTTTGATTGGTTATAGCTGTGGAAATTACCTTAGCTCATGTGAACTTTCAATAAACCAACTATTTTGATTGGTTATAGCTGTGGAAATTACCTGAGCTCATGTGAACTTTCAATAAACCAACTATTTTGATTGGTTATAGCTGTGGAAATTACCTTAGCTCATGTGAACTTTCAATAAACCAACTATTTTGATTGCTTATAGCTGTGGAAATTACCTTAGCTCATGTTTTATTTTCTAGGTAGAAATTACATTGTATTCCTTGACTGATTACTCATAATATTGTTATATTAGTGGAGAAATCATTCAGAAACTATGTTATTAACTGTCTATTTAATCTGTTTTCGTCAAAATAAAAATGAATTTACAATTTTATTATTTTAAATCAAATCTTACGCGAACCCCTGACGCTGTTCACGGACTCCCATATTAATTTAAACTCTCCACGCACCCCATTTCATTTTGAGATATGTACTATGAGCTAGAGATATGTACTATGAGCTAGAGATATGTACTATGAGCTAGAGATATGTACTATGACCTAGAGATATGTACTATGACCTAGAGATATGTACTATGAGCTGGATATATGTATTATGAGCTAGAGATATGTACTATGACCTAGAGATATGTTCTATGACAAAATGGTATGTACTATGACCTAGACATATGTATTATGACCTAGATATATGTTAATGAGCTAGAGATATGTACTATAAGCTAGATATATGTTAATGAGCTAGAGATATGTACTATCAGCTAGATATATGTTAATGAGCTAGATATATGTTCTAAGAGCTAGAGCCAGATTGACACAAGAAGGTTTCTCTTCCGGCCCTACCATTTTTTTCCTGCGTTTTTTACTTGATAGACTTAACCTTGAGGTCATTGCCTCCTGGATCCGGTTGATTTCTTCTTTTGTCTGATGCTGTATGCAAGAGTTACCTCGCGATGTCACTCTAGATCCCCCCTCCCCGCCAGCCTGTGTCCCAACCCTCCCCTTTCACCCGAATGGTTCAGTGTTACGTAATCACCCATGCATGTCGTTCATCGCGCGTAACCTTCAAATGTTTTACCATCTTTAACCGTGTCCTAACTGAGGCCCACCAGACCCCATCTACTTGGCACTCTACAGCCATCTAAGTGCCACTCTGTAATAGGGAAGAATCACGTTCTTGTTTTAGAAGTGCAGCTCCGTCTTTGAAAGTTATGGAAAGTCCTCACTCACACTTTCACCAGTGCTGGCGGAGTAGAAAATGGAAGATAAAAAAGACCGTTGATGCATATTTGCGTTTTTTAAAATGTAAGTTAAAAAATTATAAACAAAGATAATAGTAAATAATACTAAAATTAAATTTTTAAACTTGTTGAAAATTAAACGAAACTTATAGATTAACCCATGAAATATTCAATATTGAGAACGAAGAAGAAGAGGAAACCATGAGAAAATGTTAATATACAATATATAATGTAAAACATATCATATGGTGTGAAAATATTACATTGTGTGACACATTTTGAACGACTGTTAGACAAACACGAGATTTCATTACATTCTGTATAGCTGGGGAATAACATAACAATATTTATTATAACATTGCCATTGAGATATGACATATATTATTTTATAAATAATGTAAGAGATTGAACAGCTTAGTTTGTTGGTAATTATAGTAGCATTACCAGTAGCTTACATCATTTCCACCGTTTCAGGTGTAATCATTTCTTTTAATACGTAAAACATGATTGGCTTTCTAGATTTAGAACCTAAATAATGGGTTACCTCCCTTTAGTTACTGTATTTTAACGGTCACGGTACATCCTTCACATTCACTTATTCAGTAGCACAATCATAGAAATAAAAATACTAAGTGATTTTAATTTTTTAAAGATTCTTTTGAAATGTAAAAATAGAACATTAGAATTATAAGATATCTCGTCTTCGTTCTTTTTTATATATTTTTTAAAATTATTATTTTTTTTTTACAATTCTAGGTGATAAATTGTGAAATATGAATAGAATAGAGAGCCTTTAATAATTATGCAAGGGAGCTAATATAACAATGTCTATAAGTGAATATAAAATGGATGGTCTCCCATTAACCTTAATAGCGATCCAACCAAAAGTTAAGCTTCTTGTTGTAGTTAAGGGGCGACGTACATGAGGAAAAGAATCAATTCAACGGGTAATAGATGTGACATACCGGTACTTTTACTGGCTTTGTCCCTCTATAAGTCGTTTCAACGGGTAATAGATGTGACATACCGGTACTTTTAATGGATTTGTCCCTCTATAAGTCATTTCAACGGGTAATAGATGTAACATACCGGTACTTTTACTGGCTTTGTCCCTCTATAAGTCGTTTCAACGGGTAATAGATGTAACATACCGGTACTTTTAATGGATTTGTCCCTCTATAAGTCGTTTCAACGGGTAATAGATGTGACATACCGGTACTTTTAATGGATTTGTCCCTCTATAAGTCGTTTCAACGGGTAATAGATGTGACATACCGGTACTTTTAATGGCTTTGTCCCTCTATTGTTCGTCTGTTCTACCCTCATGTTCTGTTGTTAATGGTTTACTCTTATTTTTTTATGTTTTTTTAAAACAAAACACAACTTAAAAAATAATATTAAGCATTTATGTTTTTGTTTATCTTTTCCTTTCTAAATATGAGTACTAAGACAGTTTGTTTTTCTATCTTAAACATTTACAGAATGTCTGTATTTGTTGTCATTCTGCTTAGAATGTCTGCAACACCATTGTCTATTCCTTTAACAGATTTGATGTCAAATTTGTAATCTGCCAATACCATTGCCCATCGGTTGACTTTTGCGTTTCTTATTTTTTTCTTATTGTTGTGCTCTGTCAGTAGAGTAAATGTTCTACCTAGCAATTATTTTTGTAGTATCTGTAGAGCCCATACTTGGCTAGACATTCTCTTTCTATTGTGCTGTAGTTATGTTCAGTTTTTGTCAAATTCCTGCTCAGATATTGTATTGGGGGCAAAACACCATCATGCTCCTGCATCAGGCAGGCTCCTAATGCAATAGATGATGCGTCGGTTGAAACAATAAATGGTTTGTCCCATTGGGGTGTTACTAAAATGGGTTTGTTTCTAAATGCTTGGAAGCACTCTTCCGAAAATTGAAATTTCCTAACGTCTGTGTGTTTCATAATCTCTGTTAGTGGGTAGGCAATCTCAGCATAGTTTGCAATGAATGGTCTGTAAAAATTGCAGAGTCCTAGCAGGGCTTGTACTTGCTTTTTTTTTTTGTTTTGGTATGGACAAATTGAATATCTTATTTTCGTTCTCTGAGGTGGGGGTGACTTTCCCTTCTCCTATTCTGTATCCCAGAAAGTCTATGTATTTTCTTCCATGTTTATTTTTTCAGGTGAGATTGTAACAATATGTTCCTTGAGTCTTTTTAGTACAGCTTCAAGTGTATGTATGTGCGTTTCCCAATCTTTAGTATGGATGCATATGTCGTCGATGTAATGTACAACATTGGGAATGCCTTGTAACACCATTATCATAAATCTACTAAAAGTAGCTGTACTGTTCACTAGTCCAAATGGCACCACTAGCCATTCATATACTTCATCCATGGCTATAAAGGCAGTGTATTTGACAGAGGTGGGATCCATGTTTATTTGCCAAAAACCTCTGTTTAGATCAAATGTAGTGAATATTTTGGAATTAGCAGTTCTCTCTCTACACTATCTCGTGGATCTCCAATAGGCTCATTGTATAATTTTGTTATAAACTTCAATTGTCTGTAGTCACAGCATAGTCTAATCTTTCCATTCTTCTTCTTGACTATCACAGCTGGTGAGGTATAGTTAGCTTCAACTGCCTTTCTTATTTTGTTATCTTTGAAGATAGTCAATTTCTTGTTTTACAGCGTCTCTATAAGCCATTGGAATAGGGTATGCCTTAGTTTTGAATGGTTCATGTTCTAGTAGATGTATTTTATGAGTCACAGTTTTTGTGTTTCCTGTTTCTTTTGTGATGATGCCTTCATATTTTTGATAAAAATTCATCATCCTATCTTTCATAATATCTGGTAGACTATGTCTGATGATATATTATCTATGTTTGTGCTTTTGTTTTTCAATGTGTCCTTATCATTGTCACATTCTCTTTCCCGGGTACCCGTTGACAGGCCTACTTGTGAGTACGCTCTACAAAACAAATTTTTCAAGAAGTGGGCATTTGTAAATAATGTTGGGCAGCATTGACGTCGTAACGTACATGCTGTCTTATCTATACAGACGGTCTTTCTATGCAAAATGTTATTGCTACAATCTATTTGCTTCATCTTTTCCTATTGCTAGTTTAAGTGACGCAGCGTTCACAGGCCACGGGCTCAACGCTATTCTCATCCGCCTTTGGGAGCTGGTTGGACACAGGGATTTCCTTGGACACAGGGATACCCTTGGACACAGTGATACCCATGGACACAGGGATACCCTTGGACACAGGGATACCCTTGGACACAGTGATACCCTTGGACACAGTGATACACTTGGACACAGGGATACCCTTGAACACAGTGATACCCTTGGCCACAGGGATACCCTTGGCCACAGTGAAACCCTTGGCCACAGTAATACCCTTGGCCAAAGTGATACCCTTTGCCCATAACAAGTCCCTGTCACATTCAAACTTCCCAGGATTAAATAATGTCAAACTCTCAAATAAGGACTTCTTGCTACTTTGTTTTGTCTTATTTTACAACATCATATTGTTGTTCTTTCTTAACAGGCTCTTTGTTATTTCGATTTCTGACTCTTTCCCATTGCGTATAACTTTTGTAATGTTGAGTCCTCGTTCACTTAAAGTTATTTTTGGATTTATGTTTGCCAAGTTTTAATTCGTTTAGACTTGCAACTTCGTTCATTATTTTTGTTTATGCTACAAAAAGAGACATGAAAATTAAGATAATGATGCTTTGTAAGAATAAATCATTTAAGTACGCCAACTTTTTTGTCCAGTAGTCTAGTCGGCATCCTTCCGTCTTGCGAGACGATGGTGCATCACCTTTGGGTTGGGTTGCATTTTCTCGAGTGGCTGTGCAGTCCTATTCTTGAGTGACAGTCTTTACCACAGTTTTTACACACGAGTTCTGTGCTTCCAAATGTTTTGGCCTTTCTCCTAGCTCTTCTGTCTGCAGCCTCCTCCATTCTTTGCTCCTCGGCTACTATGACGCCCTCTTTGACAACTGTGCGCCACGTAGATCGGTCTTCTGCCTTACACTCCCAGTCACTTGTATGTATTTTGGCTGCTTTCATGCGCCTTTGACAGACATCTTTAAATCGCAAACGTGGGCGACCTGTTTTCCTCTTTCCTGAAGCAAGTTCACCATATAGGAGGTCCTTCGGGATGCGGCCGGGGCTCATTCTTTTGACATGTCCTAGCCACCTCAGGCGTCTTTCACTAAGAATTGAGAACATGCTTTGGGTATTGGCACGCGTTAGGACCTCACTATTAGGCACTTTGTCTTGCCATTTAATACTAAGGATGCGACGCAGGCATCTCAAATGGAAGCTGTTAAGCTTGCGCTCTTTTGATGTATAAGTGGTCCATGTCTCGCTCCCATATAGTATTTACTGATGACACAGGCTTGATAGACGCACAGTTTGGTTTTCTCCGTTAGCTTGGTGTTTTGCCAGACCCGCTTATGTAGTTTAGCCATTGTTGCAGCTGCCTTGCCAATTCTGCTGTTTATTTCTTCTTCAATGGACAGTGTATTAGAGACCTTGGATCCCAAGTAGGTGAAGCTGTCCACAACCTCCAAGTTTTCATTATCGATATTTATGGTCGGAGGAGGTCGAGTGTCTTGGGCCATGATGTTTGTCTTTTTCAAGATGATTTGGAGACCAAATTCTTTGCAGGCATTGGAGAAGCTTGACACGAGTTGTTGCAAACCAGATTCTGTGTGTGCTGTTAGTGCCGCATCATCCGCAAATAGTAGCTCTCGAATTAGACATCCGTCGTTTTGGTCTTGGATTGGAGGCGGGCAGTGTTTAAAAGTCCTCCATCAGCTCTGGTGTGTAACCAGATTCCCTCACTGCCATCCTTGAATGCGTATCGAAGAAGTACAGAAAGGAATATTGCGAAGAGTGTTGGTGCGAGTACACAACCTTGTTTAACTCCGCTGCTGACTGGAAAGGCCTCTGACTTAGCTCCATCGAACTGCACCCTGCCAAGCACATTTTCATGGAACTGTCTGATGATGGCAATTAGGTGAGGGGGACAGCCGATTTTTGACATTATTTGGAATAGCCCGTTGCGACTTTTGTAAGGTCCACAAATGCAATGTATAGTGGCATCTGCTGCTCTCTGCATTTTTACTGGAGCTCTCGTATGGAGAACACCATGTCTATAGTAGACCGACCGGACCGGAAACCGAACTGAGATTTTGGATAGACACGGGATGCTAGGCTCTATAAACGTGTTAGTATAACACGGGCAAAGGCCTTTCCTACAATACTAAGGAGTGAAATGCCACGATAATTATTGCAATCACTCCTATCACCTTTGTTTTTATATAGTTTCACTATATTTGCATCCTTTAGGTCTTGGGGGAGGTAGCCCTGTTCACAGCAGAGGGACAGAATCTCGTGCAATGGTTGGAGTAAAGCTGTCTTGCCACTCTTTAGAACCTCTGGTGGTATTCCATCATTCCCAGGTGCTTTTCCACAAGCTAGGCTGTCAATTGCTTTGCTCAGCTCTTCCTGTGTGGGCACGACATCAAGTTCTTCCATGAGTGGCATATCTGGGATGTCATCTAGAGTGGTGCTGGAGACTGTGGTAACTGTTGAATACAATTCCAGATAATGCTCAACCCACCGTTTTGGCTGTGCTGACTGGTCTTGAATAATTTCTCCACTTTTGGACTTTAGGGGAGCAACTTTGGACGTCAAGGGGCCAGTTGCCTTTTTGATGTTTTCGTACATGACTTTTGTATTGCCCATGTCTGCAGCTGATTGTATACTGGAACAGAGCTTAAGCCAGTAGGTATTGACACATTTACGTGCAGTCTTTTGGGCAAGTGACTTGGCTGTTTTTAAGGCAAGCAAATTGTCGGGTGTAGGCTTTTCCTTGTAAGCCATAAGAGCTTTCCATTTTGCTTCAGTGACAGGTTTCATCTCGTCCCAATGTTCATCAAACCAGTCAGTGTTTTTGTGAGATTTTGTGCCAAAGGCTTGTATTGCGGATGTATAGATTGTGTCTCTCAGATGCGTATTGATTGGTGGACTTCCCTTTTTCTTGGTGTGGTACGAGATTTTCCTCATTATTCGTACTTTGCTGGCGACATTTACCTGAAAATGAAACTTGAATCAGTCATATGTTCCATCACATCAGAGTAATGTTTTTACACTACTTCAGTCCTTTGTTTTTGTTCGTTTGTTTGGTGGTTTTTTTTTCTTTTTATCAAACTTTATTTTAAAAGTTTTCCCATTTAGTTGCTAATTAACAACGAGGAATTTGCTACACTTTTTTGTAAAATATTCCCTGTTGGAAAATTAATTAGCGAGTAGGAATTTGCCGCCCAAAGCCAACTGCCACCCGGGGCATTTACCCTCCTTGCCCCCCCTCGCTACGCTACTGATTTTATGTTCAAATAATGTATGATTATATTATTGATATGAAGTCATATTTGTTTTTGTCACAATGTACATAAACGTTTCAAGTTCATAAATTAAAAAATAAGAATGTATTTCTCAAGAGAAATCAGGATCAGTCGTCCTTTTCCAGGAACGGCAACCCCTGGCATTAACTGGAACTGAGATTATTCAACATTTTTCTACTAGGCGGGGGTTATGGCAAACTAATAAATTATATCAAAATGACTTGGTTTGTCATGATAATATACATTGCAGGGGGCTTAGTCTTATCTTGTATCTGGAGTAAAGAGGGATAATCTTCTCTCGTATATTGGAAACAATAAATATATGTATCTATTTTGTATAGCGAAAGCTGTGTATCATTAAACTTTTAAGCGTTCTCATTTGATAGAGATTCATAAAATGACGTATGTATGTTTTGGAATAGTAACAGTTTAAAATTGTCGCTGATACTCATTTTTGAACACCAGTAAATTAATCAAATGAACCTTTAAGTTTATTACTCATAAGAGATTTTAAAATCTTACTATGTACGAAATCAGTAAAAAAATAATTGATGTAAAGATTTATTTATTATTAATATTCAAATAAATAATACTGAGCGTTAATTGTTAAATATTAATAATCTGAAATTCGTTTTGATAAAATCCAAGAATGCCTACTGTTTTAAGTAATGAATTTTTACATATTTTAAAAATATATTTTAAACTGATTACTTTTAAAGCTTAGAGCAAGTTTTAGAGAAATTTATTTTAAATTGAAGGCGTATGAATCCGAAATAGTTGAAGGCGATTTTGTGGACGCTTGCACTCATTTAAACGCTTTGCCCAAATCCTTCTCGTTAAAGATCAGGGGATCAATAAAAGGTTTGTTAATTAACTGGACGTTACCACCGACCTCCCTTTGACATCGTAGGTCACTGTCAATAGTTCTCTACTTTCATTATTAGCTGACCCTGCTGTTTTAGTTTAACTGAACTACTATCTATGTCTATGGCATTGCGGTAACTTCATCGCAAGAACAGGTTGTCTCCTATTCGTCAAGTAATAAATATCCTAATCACCAACCGATCTCTTGATATCTTTATGCGGTTCTTAGTTGGAAAGTTCTGTGTGAAGTTAGGAGATTAGCGTCAAGAGGTAAGTTATCTTTATTTTTATAGGGAGAACACAGGAAACTATCATTACTTTTTGTAAGGCAATGTTCGACATCCTGGACAATAACTTGAAGGCATTTTATAAATAATTTTACAACGCTCACATTAAAAAAAAAAATTATGTGAACTTAAATTTTAAAAATAATTTTGTAAAATTCTAGTAAGAATATAAAAAAAAAAGTTATCTAAAATACTGTTATCAGTTTTCAATGATAATTTGCTTTTTACAGATGGAAATTTTCAATTTGTTTACTGTGCAAAAAGTTATTTTAGAAGTTCTCGCGGGTTTCACTTTCAACAGATTAAGTTTCAACCCTCAACAAAATAAGTTCTGGACCACTCTGTGGTAGTTTCCATATTGGTTTTTATCAGCTTCAGTTTGAAAGGTCCCTTGCATGAAGCCACAGGCACACACATAGTTTGAAATAATGAGCTAAAGGTTAATCAGAGGGAAGAAGGAAATTCCTGGAGAGTGCTAGCCATTGTTAATGTTGGGTATAACAAAACAGTTCTACAAAGAAAAATTTGAATCAGCCCAAATAAATATTAACGCCGCTTTCAATAATAAAATTACTGTTACTTTTGGTGAGACTCGGAGAAATACAACATGCACGCCTGTGTTGTGGTGAACTGTGTTCTTTTTCCTCTATGTTCTAGTGAACAATTTTCTTATACACTATGTTCTAGTGAACAATTTTCTTATACACTATGTTCTAGTGAACAATTTTCTTATACACTATGTTCTAGTGAACCATTTTCTTATACACTATGTTCTAGTGAACCATTTTCTTATACACTATGTTCTAGTGAACCATTTTCTTAAACACTATGTTCTAGTGAACCATTTTCTTATACATTCTATTCTGGTGAATCGTGTTTCTGACACAAGTTCTCTTGCTCCTTCACTCTGTCCTGGTTTCCCGTTATCTTAAATTTATTACCCCCCCCCCTGGCCGTCCCCCACACATGAGTCGATGTGTAAAATATGAAAATCCCCCCCCCTTTCCCTTTGTAAGTATGTGATCTGTGAAGTCCACACACTACATCCCATTTGTTTTTTACTGTATCATCGAGCAGTTTTTATATTTATATTTTTGCTTGTAATGAAATGTCATTATTTTTTTTACTGGAAAGGGGGTGGGCATTAATGTTCGCTTTGGCGTGAAAAGGTTATATACCAGCAAACAGCTATCTCTTTGGCCTGAAAAGGTTATATACCAGCCACAGCTATATCTTTGGCCTGAAAAGGTTATATACCAGCCACAGCTATCTCTTTGGCGTGAAAAGGTTATATATCAGCTACAGCTATCTCTTTGGCCTGAAAAGGTTATATACCAGCCACAGCTATATCTTTGGCCTGAAAAGGTTATATACCAGCCACAGCTATCTCTTTGGCGTGAAAAGGTTATATACCAGCCACAGCTATATTTTTGGCCTGAAAAGGTTATATACCAGCCACAGCCATCTCTTTGCTATGAAAAGTTATATACCAGCCACAGCTATCTCTTTGGCCTGAAAAGGTTATATACCAGCCACAGCTATCTCTTTGACGCTATATTTCCAACCAAGATCGTACCTATTCCCCTCCATCCAAGGGGAAGCACCCGAAGCACGTTGATATCCATTCGTCCAACAATTACCGCACGCCAAATATGGTTAATGCCCCTTCAAGCCGATTCTCCTTTTCACCGGTAATTTCACGGCAATTAGTTGTTGTTCCCTGTCTAATGGAGACGAAATGTCAAAGGTCAATATTACTGCTTCCTTAGTATTGTTATGGTTATTAACTTAATTAGCTACATAGATTGTGTGTTGTTTCAGCGGGACCCATCAGACCAAGCCTCGCACTGATAAAAACATGCACACACATTACATTAGGTTAAAAGTCTTGTTTTATTCTACGACACATGTCCAACACTGAAGCGGTTCAGCTGTCGAATGATAACTTACGTCGCTACGGTATGGCTGCGCACTTGGTGTACCAAGTGTCACGGGTTCGATTCTTGATAAAGGCTGTGTCTTGTTCTCGTGTCTAAGGGCGTCTTTGAGTAAGTACAGTCCCGTCTTCAGACCCTGGTGGCTTATAGGGGGGGGGGGGGCAAGTGAAGTAGCGTTCACAAGTTTTTAGATAGCCACGGCTTTCGGGCAAGGAATTGTATGGCTAGCCTTAACTTTCCCCAACCAATGACAGGTAACTATTGGGGTCTGGGTGAACTCAGGGAGCCTTGCGACTCTCTATAGTCTCGGCACCACAGCCTAGCGCGCTACCATCATGGTATGGTATGTTTAAATTAGTTGTTAAATTATTTGGGGTGATTTGACTACAAAGGGTCATGAATTTTACGTTAGACCCCCCCCCACACACACACACACACACACACTGTCAGGTCCAGGTGATGTCAGTACTAAGCTCAAGAAAGTAAAGGGACATTTAGTGAGGGATTTTGACAAGTATTGGTAAATAACAGGTTAGGAGTGGGGGATGAGGTGGGGAACCAAAAAAAAACAACTTATATTAATTTCACTCATGGCATACATATCAAACTTTGACATTGACACTATAGACGATTATAGTGCTACATTTTAAAAAAATAATTAGAAAGTCTTTCCCGCTTCTATCTTTTAATATCCAAAAATGAATGATGATTTGGATTGTTGTTCTCTTTTCTACGGAGTCTCTGTTTGCAATGAAGTTATTCCCGTGGGTTTATGTTTATCTTGTTTTCTCTGTAATTTTGAATTGTAAATAAGCCATTGTTTAGTTATGGTTAGTGCCATCTGGGGCAGGGCAAAGATTACTTCGACGAACCGTGTATGTCATTGGTCGAAGGCAAACACTCAAAAAATAAATTTAAAAAAATAAATTTAATAAATGCCACTTACAGCAAACTCACCACCACGACCACTTCCAACCAGAAGCGTCAGTAGGGTTGGTGTCACCCGGGGCGGTAGTTCATGGTGTCACCCCGTCATGATTTAACCCATAAAACTCCTCCGAGTTTTCCAGTGCCAAATAACGGGAATATATCGAATTTTACGGTCTGGTGTCACCCCCCTGACGGTGTCACCCGGGGCGGCCCGCCCCACCGCACCCCCTAGCGACGCCACTGCTTCCAACGCCACTGTAAATAGAGGATTTAAAGTAATTTAGATAGAGCGTCGCCTTACATGGGGTTTGGGGAAAATGGGTTGTAGCATACTGGCTGCCATGAAGCTTACATAGGATAATAAAAGGGAAAACACATTGTTCATGAAATATACGTATTTATCCAACTCTATCAATCAGTCGCTAGTTAAAGCTTTAATTAGAGATTAGGCTTGAATTGATTCCTACGTCAAATTGGACGGTGTGACACGTGTCCCTTGTAACAAAGAGCCTGTTTTCTTTAAATTAACAAAAAAAAGTTAATTGCTCTCGTAGCGCGTGATTGGTTAAAAAATAACTCGTGAGTTCAAGTTTGACCACGCCCCATAACAGTTAAGTGGAATAAAGCTTCTACAAGTGTTGCTGGTATGTTTTGAGCGCAGTGCTAACCAAAAGAACGGCATTCTTGATGACGTCAAAAAATCAGCTTTACACACACACACATACACGCACACACACAAAAACAAATAAAACTCCCCACAAAAAAGAAGGGGAAAAAAGGAAAAAAGAAATCATTCAAGCTGGAGCAAAAAAAAAAAAAAAAAAAAAAATTTGCAATTAGTAATAAGAAAAAACAAAAATTTTGCCTTAGAACATTTATAATCCAATTCTTATCTTCTTTGTAAATCAAATTTTCTTCTTCTAAAATATAATATATCCAGCACAAAGACAAAATTGATAATAACAAAATTGATAATATATTTTGTAAGGGCATAAAGAAATTACGTCAATTATCTATAGATTTGTTTTAAAAATGATATCTAATCTCTGAATATAATATATTCTTATAGCCGTCATTTTTTGGACGAAAATTGTTAAAATAAATTAAAGGATTTATAGGTCAACATAAGATGACACCATTTAAGAGTCCGGACCGCCCCTCTAGTCAACAAGTTGTATTTTTTTCCTGCTCCTTTACGACACATTTATTGCGGGTGGAGTCGGTACAAGCATTACCCAAACATTCACCAAACATTCCTGCTGGTACTTAGTTATTCCCCATAAATTATCAGCCCCCTCCCCCTCCCCCATTGTGATAACTATAGCACGGCTGATCATAGTTAAAAAAAAAAACTCGTGAGAGAACCATAAAATGCGCGACAGCTGACAAATATTGTTTCGGTGGCAGCGTTTACTCCCCTTCCATAAAACTATTGGCTACATTCAGATCCTTCCTTTCTAGATATAGGTTAATTAACTACCTCCCAAGCAAAGTCACACAATGGTTTATCTGAGAGGAAAAATTTAGATTTAGACTCATAAGAATAAGTACTAAAGTCGATCCATACAAGGAATCTCTTCAGACTGTCAAACTAACGGGAAATTATTATATAGCTCTATTCGATTACCTCATTACGAATTTGAAAAAGTTTCTAAGCCCCGCGGGACTGGGGGGGGGGCTAAACTTTTTTGTTGGCCCCACATCCATGTCGGTAGCGTAATATTTTATGTAAAAAACAATTTCAGACACTAATTTGGTGCCCCTCAAGTGGGGGCCCGAGGGGTCTTTCGAATTTTCTCCCCTTCCCTTCCCCTTCCCCTAGCTACGCCACTGCCCTTTAACCCCAACACGTCCAGATGACGTGGGGTTGGACTTCCGCTGTCAACTTGATGGTTGCAGAAATTGGCAAAGGTTGTGTGGATCATCAACTTTTATGGTGTTAAAATCCAGTGAAAAAATTCAACGACTTCAACTTAGAGGTGAAGAGCTTGAGACGGTAGACAATAAATGAAACTAGAAAAAAAATGATAAAAGAAATGTAACTATAATAATAAGTGATAAGACAAAACGCTGTAGCGCTGGTGGTAAAAAGGGACAGATCTCCAAAATAACTAAATTTATTTGACATAACCTAAAGTCTGGCAGCGCGCTTTATGGGACTCTAAAATAGTTCTGCCTTAAATTCTGGGTATAAATTGACATGAACTATACCTAATACATTCATTCGAATTAAAAGTAAACAATTACACATGACTCAATACGAGGTCCATCGAATGCGACATAACTACCAAGTATATAAATAAAAGTAGGGATTCCCTTATATAAATAGAAGTAGGGATTCCCTTATATAAATAGAAGTAGCGATTCCCTTATATAAATAGAAGTAGGTATTCCCTTATTGATCATATAATACATTTTCATTAAAAGACTTAATCAATCTTCAAATCAAAATGTCTCCTCGTCGTGATTTACTTCAATTTAGATTTCATAACGCCCACCAAATTACTCCCCCTGCCCCCGTATCCCATGATTCCTTCATCTATCTGTAGTAAACACCCCTACCTCCTGCTCATGGGCCACGACTTTTGCTGTAGTTATCGATCTTTAATTTTAAAAACTTATTACGTGTTTTAAATTGATAATTTTTAGGAGGAGACCAAATAATAAATCTTGGCTTTTTTTCTTTCTCTCTCTTTTTTAAAAATTTTTTAAAAATATTTTTTTAATATATATATTCTTTAACAACTTGAACTCAGACGTTCACGAATGAAACTCAGTGGACGATATCCAACTTTTTCTACTAATCAACTTAGATAATAAACAACAACAACAACAACAACAAAAATATATATATAAAAATAAATATTAAAAAAAACAACAAACAAAAAAAACGAATGCTGATTAGAAAAACTTGTATTATTTTATTTGTTTTTTGTTTACGATGGAAACTGAAGAATAGACATTGGGATGAAAACACATTTTTTGTCCCAGAAAAACCAACAAACTATCAACATTGGAAACTGTTGTAAAAAATTTACGTCAGACATAGACCACGGATAAACGTAGGACGCAATTATCTTCGGGTATTTAAAATGAACTACAATGTATAAGAAAAGGTAAGAAATATGTTATGTCTAAATCAGTGGTTCTCAAACTCGGATGAAGCCAGGTGTCATTTTATCTCTCAAGAGAAGTGTCAAATGAAGCGCCACGCACCCCAACAACCAATCATAGTATTAAACAAAAACAAAACAAAAACATTTAATACAACTTAAATCATTTATTAAATTCTATTGCAACTAAAAATTATCATTTTTTGTGTAATTTGTATTTAAACCGTTATTGAAAAAACGATTTATTAACCACAGATTATTTACTTTATTTTAATAAGCCTGCTACGTATATAAAATTAACAATAAAGTTTGATGTGCAATAATACTAGCTGCCTCAATTTTAAAAATAGCATATTGTTTTTGTAAGCTTACTGGCGAGCCACAAGAATACACTTTGTGGGCCGCATGCGGCACGCGGGCCGCGTTTTTGAGAGCACTGGTCTAAATGGTTCAAAATCGCATGATTATTTTAAATACAGTTTAAATTTCCATAGGAAAACTGATTTTTTTTTTCAGAATTCAAAATGAAATAAATCTAGTTGATATTTTGTACAATTTTAATTGCTGATTTAAATATTTTTTTTTTTTATCTTTTTCATTACGGTACCCCTGGTATCGCGCGGCGCGGCGGTCTAAGTGGTAGCGCGTTGGACTGTCGATGAAACTTATGAACGCTACTTCGCTTGCCCCATAGGCCGTCATGGTCTGAAAAGAGGTTGTTTATTTTATATAAATACCCTTGGTTATCACGCCACACATATTTTACACGTGCATACTCTTAACGCCGTCACACACAAATTACTTATCTCTTCTTCCTACGTGGAGCGCTCATTAAAAAAACCCATCCTAGACTATTGTTCCATTCTAATTTCATTGGATCTAGGAATCTACACACTGTCTACACACTTCCTGATAGAATCTGAAGCCAATGACCCCGGCACCCATCCCCACCCCAGCCCCGGGACCTCAGACTTCACCCATTGTGTGTGACGTCCAGATTCCCCCTCCCCTACTCCGATGATTTCCATACGTGACGTCACTGTTATTGAGGCTGACATTATATTCAAACACAACACAGCAGACAACAATATCAGACGGTAGTTCGTGCCACATCATAAGTCTGTGGCACACTCGCGCACCAACAACTCCAAAATTTTATAGAGTACTTGACAAATGTCATGATCGCAGGCATACGTGTGTCTGTATGTGTGAGTTTGCGCGTCTGTGTGTGCGTGTTTGGGAGAGAGTATGTTTGTGTGTGAGTGCGTGTGTGTTTGTGTGTGTAAGTTTGCGCGTGTGTGAGTGTGTGTCTGTTTGTGAGAGAGTATGTGTGTGTGAATGTGATTGCGCGTGTTTGTGAGCGTGTGTGAGTGTGTGTGTGTCTGTGAATTGGTGTTGGGGGCGGGGGGGGGGAGGTTCACATTGCTGAATTCATCATGGCATATCACCACTAAACTATTACAACAATATTTTTACTTAACTAAATTGTCCCATTACAATTGTGTTTGTTTCAGTTACAAATAACAATGTCAACATTTCCCTCCTTATAATTAATATCATGTCACCCTTTCAGTAGCCTATTACACGATCAATTATTTTTCCTTGTTACTTTTTATAGTTTTCTCATCAGCTAACTATCACTAGAAACATTTTTGTTCATTACCTATCAGATCCTAGAGTTACCTCTGGATCAGACCATTTCATGAAATTTTCTCTTTAACTAAAACGTTTCATCAATTTTACCCTTGACTCAACTCATACGCTGAATAGTCTCTTTAAACTAAAACATTTCATGATATTTACCTTTCAATTGACACATACATCTAAAAGTCTCTTTTACTAAACTATTACACCAAGTAAGTGTAAACATATTAATTCTATGAGTAAAAGGCAACTAGTGTCTCGACTACGAGCGGGGCAGGCGAAGGGACTTAATTTAACACTTGGTAGTCACTCTATCTCCCTTCTCATAACAAGACAATATGTTGGTGGGGCCCTCTACTCCCAATCTCTCCCTCCCCCAGACACTGGTAGATGGCACTAAGGCGGTCCAGGAAAGTTCATTTTAAACACCTGTTGACGATAGATGTGATGAATATTTGAAGGATATAGTTTTGTGCCTAAGTCAAAGATTTTAGCAGGCGAACATATTTCTTTAGACGGAATCTTGTTTGTTTGTTTATGATGTGAGGAGGGCGAGGACTACACGCGAAGAGGTCTGTTGTAAAATGGTTTTATTTGATATTTAGCTAGCTTAACCTAAAATGGCTTTTTATTTGATATTTAGCTAGCTTGACCTAAAATGATTTTATTTGATATTTAGGTAGCTTGACATAAAATGGGTTTTATTTGATATTTAGCTAGCTTGACCTAAAATGGGTTTTATTTGATATTTAGCTAGCTTGACCTAAAATGGGATTTATTTGATATTTAGCTAGCTTGACCTAAAATGGTTTTATTTGATATTTGGCTAGCTTGACCTAAAATGGTTTTATTTGATATTTAGCTAGCTTGACCTAAAATAGTTTTATTTGATATTTAGCTAGCTCGACCTAAAATGGGTTTTATTTGATATTTAGCTAGCTTGACCTAAAATGGGTTTTATTTGATATTTAGCTAGCTTGACCTAAAATGGTTTTATTTGATATTTAGCTAGCTTGACCTAAAATGGTTTTATTTGATATTTAGCTAGCTTGACCTAAAATGGGTTTAATTGATATTTAGGTAGCTTGACCTAAAATGGGTTTTATTTGATATTTAGCTAGCTTGACCTAAAATGGTTTTATTTGATATTTAGCTAGCTTGACCTAAAATGTTGAGTGTAGTGTTATTAACCTAAAAAGTTCGTCTCATAAGAACAAAGGTTGTCAATGTATCAGAAAGGAAATGGTTTTCTTTCCGGAAGATCTGATGATTCTGCTTTAAAACTTGATCTCTTATTTTGTAAGAAAATCGAACAATTTATCACGTGAAATAAAACAATAACAATATCGTTTTCATGGAGATTGAAAAAAATTATTTTGTATAAGAAAAGCAAGTTATGTCAAATATTATGTCAGAAATACTAACAATAGTCCATGTTACATATAAATCTAACAAAAACGCATGCAACATAAACATATACATATAACTAGATATCTTTTGACATAAGATAAAATTGATTTATATCCTATTTTATAAGTAAAACATACTAATGCCTGATAATAAAAATCAAGTGTCATATTATTAAGGATTAACAAACCATGTCACATTTTATATTCTAAAAAATATTGCATGTTATATTAGAAAGACCAGTTAAATTTCATATTTTATATTAAAGGACCATCCGAAAATTACGTCACGCACCGCACCTGGGGGGGGGGAGGGGGTCCACACAAATGTGACCATGTGTGACAAGGAATAGAGGTGTTTGAGAAATGTGACGTTACATGATAAATCGAAATTTTACAAACAAGTATCATTTAAATCTGTGAATTCCTACAATTTCTTTTATGACGCTTTACATGGCTCCGTGCATGTTTAAATATTAATGTGCAACCTAACGCTCAATACATGGCTCCGTGCATGTTTATATATTAATGTGCAACCTGACGCTCAATACATGGCTCCGTGCATGTTTAAATATTAATGTGCAACCTGACGCTCAATACATGGCTCCGTGCATGTTACAATATTAATGTGCAACCTGACGCTCAATACATGGCTCCGTGCATGGTTAAATATTAATGTGCAACCTAACGCTCAATACATGGCTCCGTGCATGTTTAAATATTAATGTGCAACCTGACGCTCAATACATGGCTCCGTGCATGTTACAATATTAATTTGCAACCTGACGCTCAATACATGGCTCCGTGCATGTTTAAATATTAATGTGCAACCTGACACTCAATACATTGCTCCGTGCATGTTTAAATATTAATGTGCAACCTGACGCTCAATACATGGCTCCGTGCATGTTTATATATTAATGTGCAACCTGACGCTCAATACATGGCTCCGTGCATGTTTAAATATTAATGTGCAACCTGACGATCAATACATGGCTCCGTGCATGTTTAAATATTAATGTGCAACCTGACGCTCAATACATGGCTCCGTGCATGTTTATATATTAATGTGCAACCTGACACTAAATACATGGCTCCGTGCATGTTTAAATATTAATGTGCAGCCTGACGCTCAATACATGGCTCCGTGCATGTTTAAATATTAATGTGCAACCTGACGCTCAATACATGCTGAAATGACAAAAAAAAAGTGATTTTAAACTTGTTATTTTTTCAAATAGAAAATACAGCTTTTATAGGGGGGGAGGGGCGACAAAGCTTTGTGACGTCATTTTGAAGGGTCGGGGTCTAAGTTTTTGTGATCAGGGTGGGGAATGAAAAATCGGCCACAATCGCGTGACGTCATTAATGGACGGCCTCTTAAAACTATACCGTATACTTGACGATAAATTAGCTGAACAGATTGCTACCTTTTTTTTAATTTCACTTTACGTCTATGATTCTTTGTGTGTTTTTTTAAAATTAGGAGCTGGTTATTTTATATTTATTTTACTTCAGAAGATACTATTTATTTTTTTTCCTAAATTGTAACTGACAATTGACATATAATTTAGTTTAAGCACAATCCATTATTATTTCATTAAGTTTCAGTTGAGTCTTTGCGTGTAAATTTAATGTGAACTTAAGGGGTCGGGTATTAGTCGTGTACGTATGGTTGTTTTTTTTTCATTCAGTGTCACTGATCAAAGTATCGATTTTTCATCCTTCTCTTTTTAAATCCCGTGTATTAACTTCACCGACTTGTTTTTCTGGCTGCCGTGGTCACGTGGTCCCTAAGAAAAACAAAAAAATAAAATAATGACCCACTTCCCGGGATCCTGTCTAGTTGAATTTTTGCACTTAGAACTTTGTTACCTGACAATGTATTTTATAAAAAAATGTATTTCCATCGAATGTGCTGTAATTAAATTAATGAATTTTTAGATAATCGCTATATATCTTTATATAGCATGTAGGTGTTTAGGCTAGTCTTGTCGCGCGGTCCGTATTATTTTGAAGATAAACAAAACTTTTAGTTATGTCTCATAATTAAGGGATTTATAGTCAAAAACTTTGTTTTTACGTGTTTTTAAATTTAATTTTACTTTTTAAAAGTTGGCACAGCTCAGAACAGCGTACTATGTTGTAAAAGTTGGCACAGCTTAGGAGAGCGTACTATGTTGTAAAAGTTGGCACAACACAGAACAGCGTACTATGTTGTAAAAGTTGGCACAGCTAAGAACAGCGTACTATGTTGTAAAAGTTGGCACAGCTTAGAAGAGCGTACTTCGTTATAAAAGTGATGGAAACATTTTAACCAGCTCTGTGCGGTGTTTATGTACGCGCTTGGTTTTGTGATAACTTTGGTCATAATAGGCTTGGTTTTGTGATAACTTTGGCCATAATAGGCTTGGTTTTGTGATAACTTTGGTCATATAAAGCTTGTTTTGTGATAACTTTGGCCATAATAGGCTTGGCTTTGTCATAACTTGGCTGTGTGATAACTTTGGTCATAATAGGCTTGGTTTTGTGATAACTTTGGCCATAATAGGCTTGGTTTTGTGATAACTTTGGCCATAATAGGCTTGGTTTTGTGATAACTTTGGTCATATAAAGCTTGGTTTTGTGATAACTTTGGCCATAATAGGCTTGGCTTTGTGATAACTTGGCTTTGTGATAACTTTGGCCACAATAGGCTTGGCTTTGTGATAACTTTGGCCACAATAGGCTTGGCTTTGTGATAACTTGGCTTTGTGATAACTTTGGCCACAATAGGCTTGGTTAAAATTGATCGGTTCAAGATGATGAAATTAAGAGTCATAGCGTTCAGTCGTTTATTTAGATCAATATTTTATGGAAAAGGGATTGAGAATTAATTATTTTTAAAATTAGTATTGATGGCATCATTTGTTTAAACTCTTACACCAGATGTTCGGTTAGATTTGCTATCGGGGTATTTAAACTGCATCCTAGAAACTAATTTTATATCTTTTAATCTAATATGATGCCTGCTATAAATCTATCACTCAATATTTAAGTTGGGTTAATATGGCTAATTGATGGATTGCGATTCTTCCGCAAAGACCTCAATTTGGTTAGGCATTTTAAAAAAAAATATCCATTTATTTTATTTACTATAAATAGGAACTTAATAAGAGCTTAAATTGCAGACTGTCAAAGTTATTTATTACATGTAAGTGAAGAAAACAGACGGATGTTAGTATTTCTTTTTTTACATTTAAATTCCCGAAATGTTTTTTTAAAAATATTTTGTTGAGGATATCTCTTGTGTGGTATATATATATATATATATATATCCGTAATGAAGAATTATTTTATTGTTACAGAAGCTCCTTCTGTACAAAGGATTATTGCTTCCCATGTATATCTCTGGTTTGTGTTTAAAGTCCTGTATTTTTACTAGAGTTTTAAATTATGATAAAGTGTTGTCTTTCCTGGTTTCTAAGGCAACCCATTCCACGCCCGAATACCGGACGGGAAGAAAGATAACTTGTATGTGTTTGTTCTTGCATACGGAATAAGAAAGGTGTTTTTATCTTTATGTCTATCTTAGGGTTGTATTAAATTATCTTTGTGTTGTATTTCTAAATTGGAGTTGATTGCTTTATGTATAATTACTAATTTACTGTTGGTTCTTCTATCCTCTAGTGTTTCAAGGTTTAATGATTTGACTAATGGTGTAACTCTTGTCAGTTTTGAATATTCTCCAGTAATGAATCTGGCAGCTCTTTTTTGAATTAGTTCTAGTTTATTAATATTTGCTTAGGTGGATGGGTCCCATACAGATTCATATTATAATTTAGGTCTCACCAGGGTGAGGTAGCATTTTAGTTTTAAATCTTTATTACAGGTGTAAAAGTTTTTTTAAAAATAAAACCTAAGGTTTTGCTTGATTTTTAAATAACTTCATTGACATGGGGATTCCAAGATAGTTTCTCATTTATTATGACTCCTAAGTATTTTGCATCATTAGTTTGGGTTAGTTCTTTTCCATGAATAAAATATTTTGAATTTATTTGTTTCTTTTTCTTTGTTACTCTTAGCAGTTGACATTTTTCTGGGCGGAAGGACATACTCCAGTTAGTTTCCCATTTTATTAATTTATCTAAGTCTTTTTGTAAAATTTTGCTATCTTGTTCTGACTTGATTGTTCTATAGATTATAGCTTCGTATAAAAAGTTCGGATTTTGAGTTTGATTCAAAACTCCCTCTAAGGTTCGTTGGTCCGTGTACAAAGTGAAAAACTCGTGTTCAAAGTTACATAGCATCCATTTTTTATCAACATTTAACTAAATTGTCTGCCCGGTAATTCTTAACTGCTGCGTGACGTTGGTCAGATAGCAGCGCGGTCGCATAAAGGGAACATTGGTAAGATCATACATTCCAGAATCAGATTTACTCAAATGTAACAATGTCCCCTTTCAACTTTGAAGAGTTCCGAGAGATCTTTCCGGCTCTATTTACGTAACACTTTGGCAGACGACGTTGGTTGATACTTGCAGGGTGACCCCCATAAATGCCAACTGTTTCACGATTAAAGGATAGACTCAGGCACTTGCCGGTGTGTGCCGGCCATAATTGTCTTTCCTTACTGGCCGCACAAGTTCACGGGACGACAACAGCTGGCCTCTCTGACCTGAGATTCGTTGTAACAGCCAGCAGTCGTGAGACAAAGGTTGTTACAAGACAGTTACTGCATTCGCGTAGAGGCATGGTACAAGTTTGTGTGATGTAGTCAAAGTTACCTAAGATTGATCAATGCCGTAAACGGAGGCCTTCTTGTATGTATTTTTAGCATGGGGCTGTGGGGTGTCTATTTTCTTACATTGTTCATTTTATTTAAGTTTACACTGAATTCTGTTTTTCAACCTTTCTCACCATCGAAACTAAACTGAACGGATACGGCCAGCAGATATGTCTGATATACAAGAGATTTAAAGTCAAAAACTTTGTTTTTACTGGTTGTTCAGTTAAATATTTACTCTCAAACTAAATCGAGCCGAAAGACTATTTTGAAAGGGTGCTTGGTGTTTAGTGGAAGCGGTGGTTAGGTTTTGGGGTAATAAGGGGTAGTTAGTGTTTGCTGGAAGGAAATAGTTTGGGGTCGTGGAAGGATAGTTAGGGTTTGTTGGAAGGGTAGTTTGGTTTGACGTTGGACCTTCAGGATTTGTCACCAGTAGCTCAACAACAGTTTCCACTCGGTGGCATTACTTCTCTCAACTATCCCCAGCGCTCAAAAGGAATCCGTATGGCCAAGAACCAGAATGACGGTTTCGGAACTGATTAAAATAAAAACATTATTTCATTTTTTTTTCTCTTCTCTTTTGTCAAGTTTTCGGAAATTTTAAATATAGCTATTGACATTAGGACGAAAATTTTGTTTCCCAGACAAGCAATTACTTTGAAAAATCTCGCTGAAACCTCATTACTCTGACAATAGCGCAGCTGAAGGGGTGGGGGGTAGGGGCACGGCGGGTAACACTCATTCAACAGGATGACACCAATTGAACAAGTTCATGATAACAGAGCACACACCGATCGATTTTAGCAATTTCTTAAACGGATAACATTTCATACACAGCTATACCTAAATTAATACGTGTGTTGTCAGTACAAGTTTGTAAGCTAATACAAATAAATTAGCTTATCACATGGGCAGGTGAGCAAAAATGTTTTAAACTTGTTTCCACGGTAATTTAACAAAGTTTTCAATGTATACTGAAATCGTGAAGTCAAGCTATATTAAAATTATATCTGAAAACTGAGAACAACAAGGTCAAACAAATAGAAAACATGTTACTTTTTGCAACTGTGTATTTTCACAGTTTATAAAACAAGGGTAGACACGAATTCTAACGAAATGCCCCCCCCCCCCCACCGTCAAAATGTTGAAGTCACTCGCAAGTCAGAGATCGTAAAGCTTTTTCTGAAGAGTAGTTGCTGGAGATTAGTAGTTCCCAAACTTTTATGTCCTACCAGCCACTTTAAAGAAAATATATTACTCAGCGCCCCTCGACATTTGTTTCATGGTGATTCATCGTCTCCCAAATACAAATAGGACCATCAACATCCCCTATATCACAGCAGTGCCCACCAGGCGGCGTAGGCGCCCACTTTGTGAATCACGGCTGTAGATATTACAGAACTGACTTTTGTTACTGACAAGTGGGTAAACTGAAAATATAATTATATTATAAATTATATTCATGGCACATTTGGAAAATAATCAATGAAAGAGGAAAACAACGGGAGTTTTGTCACACAAAACCATTGATGCCCAAAGTGTACTTGTGTTGGACAGGGGTAATGAAAACTAGAAGGCTTTCTTGTTCAAGTCGCTAAAAACCACAACGTTACTAAATCAGCTAATTCTTGCTTCCCGTGGAACAACCAAAAGGAATCTTCCCGGAACAGGGGAACCTTTCTTGGAATGTTTGACATTACATGTATGAACATGACACTGTGATAAAAGAGCAAGAAGAGGCTACAGAAAAGTAAATGTGCAATAAAAGCATCTTCCTGTGACATTAAATTAGAACCCAAAAGGAATTTATGTTAGTTAATAACGTGAAAGAGATTAATATCTCGGACGTAGACACTGCATGGTGTTTTGGAATTATGTTGGACAGAATACATGACAACAAACGGTAAAAATGTCAGAAAGAATAGAAAATGTGAAAGACCAAAATGAAGATTTAATAATTACTTAGAAAACAGTTAAAGCAGCGAAGAAGAAAAGATTTGCAATTCATTTGCAATATCACTTTAAAAAAATATTAACACTTAGATCTAGATCTACTTCTGTTGTCAAAAAGTAACATTGCTAATGATAATGAAGCGTAAATCTTGTTTTCTTCGCTGGTTTAACTGAAATGTGATTGACATGAATTGATTGTTTCTGCTGTCTTTTGGTAGAAAATATCCCTGAAATGTCTTCTTATTTTAAAAAAATTAGACTGACATGAAACTTTGAAGCTGAAATGTTTAAATTAGACTGACATGAAACTTTGAAGCTGAAATGTTTAAATTAGACTGACATGAAACTTTGAAGCTGAAATGACAAGAATAAAGAGATGCTCGTCTCGCTGTTTTTAGAATAAACACTGAATCATCACAACAGACGAAATGCTCGTTCGCCTTTGTTTCCATATCTAGGGTCAGGTACCCCATTCGAAACTGTTAAGCTAAAGGACACCCCTGGGGAAGGGATCAAATTCCTGCCCTAACAGAGATTCGAACCCATGACACTCCATACGGCAGTCGAAAGCGCATGCCACTCGATTACCCTTTTATCTCTAGTATAAAATTTAGAATATTGATAATTTTGATGACTTGTGTAACAGGTTAACAGTTTGGAAAAACGGAAAGCAACTTTTTTTTTTAGAATTTACCATTTTAATGTGAAAATAACTTTTACGCATTGTTTTGAATATAATTATCCCCGTCCCTCGATCAAATCCATTTCTCTGTTTTCTTTATATTGAATACTTATTTATATTTTTAAAAAGGATTATTTTTAAATATTAAAAATTACTTGGTGGGTGAGGACGCCATGTGTTTTACAGCCCCAAGTCGACCAACCCCAGCTACACCACTGACTCTGTGTAATGTGTACTCTACAACTCTAACTGTAATGTGTACTCTACAACTCTAACTCTATAATTATGTCCAATCTCTTGTGCGTGTAAACGATGTTTCGAGTGACATTTAGTTTTGGCGAATGTAAATGCTCTGAAAGGAATGTGGTGGGCAAGGGATGGGGGGCAGATAGTTTAAGAGGTTAAATTTTCTTTACAAACATGACCTTCACGAATTGATGAAAAGCCTAAACGAAACTTTATTAAATCCTTAAATGACACATTCGCTCCCCAATGACAGGTCTAGGCATACACATATTAGTATAAGTTGTTTTTTTACAACATTTAACAACAATAACATTTGTTTAAAGTTAATTTTTAAAAACTGCTTATATTCCTAAAGAAACAAAACTAATGCTCTTAAAACTAACGAATAGATTCTGAAAATAAAATCTAACGCCTTCAACAATCCTTACAAATATTCCTACATACCCAAATACATGTAATATGTAAAGCGCCGTACATATTTGACTCCACGCACTTTTAGCCGATTTTCAACTCCCCCTCCCCTCGTCACATTTCGTCACAAAAAATTAGACCCCCCCTTCCAATATGACATCACATATCTGTGACCACCCCACCCCCCCTTTTACAAGCGGTATTTTCTGTTTGAAAATGGCCATGTTTCAAAGCACTTTATTGTCATTTAAGTACGTATTTAGTGTAAGGCTGCACTGTAATATCGTAACACTCGTGAAGCTACTTAAAACGTCATAAATAAGTAGTAAAACGTCGAATATTTTAGTGGAACATTGATTTACAGTAGCGTGTTTTGACGTAACGTCACAATTCTCAAACTCCAACCTACTCCCGCTCGTCACACATTGTGACGAATGTGGGTACCCCCCCCCCCCCACGGTATGTGCGTGACGTCATTTATGACGGCCCCTAAGTGTATGCAATCTGTGACTTTTGTGACAACACTTAACTAACGATTAAAAGCTTCACAGATGGCGAGTGAAGGCTATAGGTACTCTTTATGACATTATAGAAACACGTTTGATTTAAAATATTGCTGAAATAAAGTCCTCGTGATGATCAATATGATATGATGTTTTCTTTGTGTTGATATAGATCTATGCATTTCTGAAACATTCAAGTCATTATTTCAATTAAGAAAAGTTATTTTGGCAAGTAGGAAGAAGGAGAAAATAACAAGATTTTTATTTCGTAAAGTTGTGCATGCTGATCTGACTTTTAATGTTAAACATTTAACTGTATAATTGTCATTGTAAACAGGACAAACGATTTAGGACAGTACAGATATATAGGAACAGTACAGACATATAGGAACAGTACAGACACATAGTAACAGTACAGACATATAGGAACAGTACAGACATATAGGAACAGTACAGACATATAGGAACAGTACAGACATAGGAACAGTACAGACATATAGGAACAGTACAGACATAGGAACAGTACAGACACATAGGGACAGTACAGACATATAGGAACAGTACAGACATATAGGAACAGTACAGACATATAGGAACAGTACAGACATACAGGAACAGTACAGACATATAGGAACAGTACAGACATAGGAACAGTACAGACATAGTAACAGTACAGACATATAGGAACAGTACAGACATATAGGAACATTACAGACATATAGGAACAGTACAGCCATATAGGAACAGTACAGACATACAGGAACAGTACAGACATATAGGAACAGTACAGACATACAGGAACAGTACAGACATATAGGGACAGTACAGACATATAGGAACAGTACAGACATACAGGAACATTTCAGACATACAGGAACAGTACAGACATATAGTAACAGTACAGACATATAGGGACAGTACAGACATAGGAACAGTACAGACATATAGTAACAGTACAGACATATAGGGACAGTACAGACATATAGGAACAGTACAGACATAGGAACAGTACACACATATAGGAACAGTACAGACATAGGAACAGTACAGACATATAGTAACAGTACAGACATACAGGAACAGTACAGACATAGGAACAGTACAGACATATAGGAACAGTACAGACATATAGGAACAGTACAGACATATAGGAACAGTACAAACATACAGGAACAGTACAGACATATAGGAACAGTACAGACATACAGGAACAGTACAGACATATAGGGACAGTACAGACATATAGGAACAGTACAGACATAGGAACAGTACAGACATATAGGAACAGTACAGACATAGGAAAAGTACAGACATATAGGAACAGTACAGACATACAGGAACAGTACAGACATATAGGAACAGTACAGACATATAGGAACAGTACAGACATAGGAACAGTACAGACATATAGTAACAGTACAGACATAGGAACAGTACAGACATATAGGAACAGTACAGACTTAGGAACAGTACAGACATATAGTAACAGTACAGACATAGGAACAGTACAGACATATAGGAACAGTACAGACATAAGGAACAGTACAGACATATAGTAACAGTACAGACATAGGAACAGTACAGACATACAGGAACAGTACAGACATACAGGAACAGTACAGACATAGGAACAGTACAGACATAAGGAACAGTACAGACATATAGGAACAGTACAGACATAGGAACAGTACAGACATAGTAACAGTACAGACATATAGGAACAGTACAGACATAAGGAACAGTACAGACATGTAGTAACAGTACAGACATAGGAACAGTACAGACATACAGGAACAGTACAGACATACAGGAACAGTACAGACACATAGTAACAGTACAGACATATAGGAACAGTACAGACATAAGGAACAGTATAAACATGTAGGATTATTACAAACATATGGGATTGTTACAGACATACAGGAACAGTACAGACATATAGGATCATTACAGACATATAGGATTATTACAGACATATAGGAACAGCATAAACATATAGGAACAGTAAAGACATAAAGGACGAGTATAGACATGAAGACATAAACAGACATGGTGACAGTTTCAGGATGCTGCAATATAAATAATTTCATAGTACTATGTTCTTCCTCATCCTGTAAACAGAACACATTTCTATTTCTATTTCAAGTTGTATTTCTATAGTCTGTAATCATATCACATTACTATATTGTCATTATCTAATGTGATCATTTTACTAGAAATTTTGACATATTAACATTGAAAAGACAAGAAAAAACTACATCTTTACAAATAAACTAATTGTGACATGATTCAATAGTACAAGAGAGCGTTAGTTACTTGTCAATAACACTTGTCTCAAAAGTATTTTTCACTGTCAGGTATGATGTGTACGTATTTCATCCCTAGACTATGTGGGACGAACCAGGGTGTACCCCGATGTAAGTATGAACAAAAATTTAAAACAAGTACATACATAGCCCACGTCCATACATGCCCGCAAGCAATGAGAAACTATCTTAGAGATTTTATTCCTTTGAATTCTTCTAATCATTATTTTACAAAATCTTAACTTGTTATATAAATTGTTTGCCAAACTCTAAAACTCAAAGCTGTCTTAGAAATTAAACTGATTACTTAAGAAAATTGATCACTTCGTCTATAACTTTCATTTCAGGTCAGAGGCGAAGCCTGAAATTTGTTCTCCTCATCCTTGTCACCTGGATATCAGTTCTGTCCCTTGGCTATGTTTACGAGATTGTCTCCCCTGACACCTGGCTTATCTCTCGGATAGCATCCAGCGGTAGTAAATACATCATCTCGTACCGTGTCAATAACTCACAAGATCTCTTCCTGAACGGCACACTTACCGTCCTCCGCGAGTCTCTTGTAAGGAAGCCCCTGCCTAGTAATCGAAGCGCAACAGTACATCCCCAAACTAAGCATGGGAATACCTCCATTCCAAATGTCACAGATTCCCAAAAGAATCCACGGCAGCTGGTTCAAGAATGCACGTTTCCGGATATCGATCCTTTTGATCCGGCCATACAAAAATTGGTCAAGAAGTACCCGACCATCAACTGCGCCAGTTTCACGCCCAATTTGGTATACCTGTCCGGGGATTTCCTCAAGGTCAGGTTATCCAACTCGACCAGGTGGCTAAAATATCTGCAGCTCTTCAAGCACTGTCGGTACTCGGCGCGGGTGCGCAACGGGACGCATGGCAAGGACCGCGCCACCAGCACCGTGTACACGAGCCCCTATTTCAATGACGTCATCCAGCTCAACGACACGGACGACTACGTGTTCGTCGAGTGCTACGACAAGTTCAACCACGTCATCTCCCGCTCGTTCATCCACCGGATTCGCAAGAAAATCCCCATCGAGGCCGAACTGAGGGCCAACTACGACAAGCACGTCGGTCTTCACGCACCGAGGGAGACGTTGAGTGTCATGATGGTCGGTATCGACGGGATGTCCAAGCAGAACTTCCAGCGCTCCATGCCCAAGACGCGTGACTTTCTCCTCGGGCTGCTCAAGGCGGCCGAGCTCCACAAATACAACAAGATTGGCCTCAACACTTTCCCCAACGTCGTCGGGCTACTGACTGGCAAGCACGAGAGAGAGCTGAACTTCTCCTACTCGCTGCCCTTTGATTCGCTCAACGACGACTTCATCTGGAGTGAGTACCGACGCGCGGGGTACCGGACGGCCCTGGCCTTCGACATGACGTGGATCACGGCGTTCCATTACCTGAAGCGGGGCTGGAACAAGTCACCCGTGGACTACTACTTCAGGGAGATGGTCATAGACTCGGAGCCCGACAAGCTCATGCGTCACGACCACCAACGGTGCCTGGGCGAGGAGCCCGAGATTGATGTGCTCAACGGTTACTTCATTCAGCTGGCGAGCCTCTTCAACAACTCCAAGACCGAGCCGTATTTCGCATACAGGTATGATGTCTTAAAACTAGGGCTCTTATCGACTAATTTTATTTTAATCGTTAACTTTTGAAAAATTACCGATTAATTAATCGATTATTTATAAAAGCTAAAAATGAAGATGTACAGGGTATGCCGTCATTAAACTGAAAATTTGAAGGAAGTAACAATAACATGCAATTAACTTTTTTTTCCTTGAGTTATTTCCCCTGTCTTAAAGACATGCACGAATAAAAATATTCTTAACCAAATTTTGTATTTTAAAAGCAGCATACAAAAATGAAATAAAAGTTATGCATACGAAGGGGGAAAAAACATATTAACAATAGAAAATATAGTCTCATTTCTGAAGTTATAAAAAATTATATTAGAAAACTGATTATAATTACAATTATTAATTTTCAAATTTTAAAAAAAAAAAAAGAATCAGGATTTGTAATTACATACTACAAGTTTAAGTTTAACTTAATATTTAGCTTTAATTTGTTTAAAAAATCAGAATACATTTTTAAAACACAGTTAGCAATAAATCAATAAAAAAATAAGTTAAATAACACATTAAAGTTTAAACACTTGGATGAAAATTTCAAATCAATTTTTAAAATATAAAATAAATGCAGCTGTATAGAAATTGTTTGATGATTAACAAAAACATGAAGATCATCTTTTTATCCCAAGTTGTTTCAAAGTTGTGAATTTTTTTCTAAGACCTCATAATCACTTATTTCACTATTTTGTTTTCCTCCACATTTTTGGGCGTTTTAAAAATGCCCATAACTTAAGTATTTAATATAACAAAATATTGTTAGGAGATATATGTAATATACATAGTTCAATATAATGTCAATGAATTTAAAATTTGATATTGCTCATAAGTAAAAACAATGTTTAATTTAATTTTTTTAATGTCATTTTCCTTATAAAACAACTTATTTTAAAGTTTATACTTTAAAAATCTTTTTTTCTGTTTAAATTGAAAAGTTTATACGTAAAAAATATCAGTTATTAATTATTAATTTTTCATTAATAAAACGAATTTTTAAAAAAACATTCTCTTTTATTTTTTTTTATTCAAGGGAAATCATTTTAGATTACATTAAAATTCATTTCAAATCAGTAATTCTGAAACAAACAAAATATGACGTAATAACCCCTCACGCTACATCACACCAAGAATGTAACAATAGAAAGGGCACCACGCAACAATCTAACATATTCACAAAGCGGGGAAAACCCATTAATTATCCTATATCAGACCTATATAATAAAAGGCAATTTTCTGTGCGGTCATCGATAGCGATTGGTCCCTCAAAGTCCTACAGACTCCCACTGCCAATCAGAAAAAAAAACTCTTATTTACATATTGAACAAGTTTACGCGGACGTTCAAAGCGAGTTATTTTTTGTGCCGTATTTTTCCAAGACTTTATTTTGAACGCTACGCGTTGGGATTTATAGTCTAAAGCTTTGCTTATACAGGTTATTTATAACTGTAACAAAATAGTATTTTGACGTGTCGAGACGACAGTTACAGGCGGGTCGTTACATGTAATCTAAACCTCAGCGGAACGTCCTTGGAGGGGCTTTGTTGCTCGTCATTCTATATTACATTAAAGTCAATAATTTTAAAACTAAACAAGACCATTGCTATCTAAAAATTACAGGAGTCGAACGAAAATAGGTTTTTCAAAACTTCTTTCTCCAACATTGTTTTAAATATAATCAGCTACCGCTTGGCGTTTGTTTCAACCAAATAAATGTTATGGTTGGCGAAAAATTGACAAAAAGATGATATTTTTCGTTTTTTTTTTAATGTTCCAGGAAATTAAGTAAACCTTTCGGGTAATTGTTTTGGCCCGTGTTCATTCTCGGGACTTCCTAAACATAAACATATTTGCAAAAGACATGAACACTCTATCTGGTAAAGTTCAGAAGGAGTTGCTGTTCAAAGCTCGAACAGAATGATTAAACATTTCAAATATATATACACAATTTTTCAAAAAGAGAAATTGCGTTTAAAATATTTCACTGAAAAAAAAAAATTTTCATAAAAGTTTGCAATTTGTAACTGGAGACTTGCAAATAATCATGATGTCATAGACTTTTCATGTATAAATTTCAAGGGAGTGCAGCACACACACCCCCCACCCCCCCACCCCCACACACACACATTCAAATGAGACGGGCTACAGAAACCAACCGTTCTCTAAATGGGGCGATGACACAATCTTGTCATGAATTAAGACTTAACATTGTATTAAGTTATTCAACACTACAATCCTATGTGCTTCATCATGATACTCGTTGATAAATGTCAACTTATGGCTTTCTCCAACTTGTGCCACAGGCCGGGATTTTCTAAAGTTACGGCAATAAAAATGTCAAAATCTCGTGTCTATGATTTCTTATTTGTTGACTGATCACACTTATAAAGACTGTACAATTGTTTAAAGTTTTTCTTCACCTCTATCCCCACGTATGTTCCACGATCAGTTTCGCTGCCCGCTTGACCCACGATGACCAGAACATGGCCAGTGCGGGTGATGACCTCTACTACAGCTTCCTCAAGACTATGACTGACCGGAATATCCTCAATAACACAGTGCTGGTCTTCTTTAGTGACCACGGAGAGAGATTCGGGTCGATACGGTTTGTGTTATAGAACATCATTGAGCGTCAGTTAGTAGTGTTGTCGATACGGTTTGTGTTATAGAACATCGTTGAGCTTCAGTTAGCAGTGTTGTTGATACGGTTTGTGTTATAGAACATCATTGAGCTTCAGTTAGCAGTGTTGTCGATACGGTTTGTGTTATAGAACATCGTTGAGCTTCAGTTAGCAGTGTTGTTGATACGGTTTGTGTTAAAGAACATCGTTGAGCTTCAGTTAGCAGTGTTGTTGATACGGTTTGTGTTATAGAACATCATTGAGCGTCAGTTAGCTGTGTTGTTGATACGGTCTGTGTTATAGAACATCGTTGAGCGTCAGTTAGCTGTGTTGTTGATACGGTCTGTGTTATAGAACATCGTTGAGCGTCAGTTAGCTGTGTTGTTGATACGGTTTGTGTTATAGAACATCGTTGAGCGTCAGTTAGCAGTGTTGTTGATACGGTTTGTGTTATAGAACATCGTTGAGCGTCAGTTAGCTGTGTTGTTGATACGGTTTGTGTTATAGAAGATCATTGAGCGTCAGTTAGCAGTGTTGTTGATACGGTTTGTGTTATAGAACATCATTGAGCTTCAGTTAGCTGTGTTGTTGATACGGTTTGTGTTATAGAACATCGTTGAGCTTCAGTTAGCAGTGTTGTTGATACGGTTTGTGTTATAGAACATCGTTGAGCGTCAGTTAGCTGTGTTGTTGATATTAACTAGGGGTGAACCTTATTAAAATTTTTGAGTTTATGAGGTGAAATCCGGCCAGAGCTGGAGCCGGATTTGCAAAAATAGCGTGATTCCGGATTTGCAAGAGCCGGAGCAAATTATATGTATATTTTTAATGCTCTATTGGCCAGCCGCATTGGGCGGATTTATGAAAAATATAACAACTTTAAAACCTAGGAGATGCATGCTCGAAACAAAAATGAGGAAATAATCAATTTAGAATTTTCAAATGTTTGTTTTTTTTAAATTTACTTTTTTGTCTTTGCTGTTGTCAAATGGTAAAAGTCATGAGGTATTTATTTTGAAATTATTCAATTCTCTATCCATCTCCTTTTAATTTATACATATTTAGAGTTTTTTGAAACATCACACTCTAATTTCATCGCCCTACCCCCACCCAGAGGCGTAACAACGACTTGGCATTGGGGCAGTTTCAAAGGGCGCCAATCAGTTAGGGACTAATTCTTCAATTTATTCAAATTTAGTATTTTCTTACCTTTTTTTTATATCCATGTATCCTTTGTCAAGGGCGCCAAAAATAATTTAGTCAAGGGCGCGGAACACCCAGTTACGCTTTTGCCCTCACCCCATCCCACCACCCAAAGTAAATTTAAAAAAAAATTAACCCCATGAGTTTTATTTCGTTCAGCCAGTGGTAACATAAAGTTTTTTGTGTGTTTTATTTCAAACTCCCAGGTCCACTTATAACGGAATGATCGAGGGCCGGACACCATATCTGTTCCTGGTGTTTCCTGCCTGGTTCCACGCCAAGTACCCTCACCTGATGGAGGTCCTGAAGGTCAACCAGGAGCGGCTCACGTCCCACTTCGACGTCCACGCGACGCTCAGAGACCTGCTGTACTTCAGGGGCGAGACCAGCGTGGGCGACATCGCACAGAGGGGCATCAGTTTATTCAGGGAGATTCCCCGCCTCAGGACGTGTCAGCACATCGGCGTGTCCGAGGAGAACTGCGTGTGCAATCATTTCTCTGAGGCCAAGGTCAACCCGAACCTTGCCCAGTACCTGGCCCTCACAATGGTCAATAAGGTCATAGACTACACCAATCAGCACCGCAAGAACTGCACCGTGCTCTCTCTGCAAAGCATCGAAACCGTCATGGTGGTCAACACGGCGACCAACGCCACCGAACGTTACCAGCTGACCATAACAACCGAGCCAGGGGCGGCCCTGTACGAGGCGGTTGTGGAGATAAATAAACTAAAAAAGGCGGATGTGATAGGAGACGTGACACGCCTGAACATGTACAAGGGTCAGGCGGAGTGTATACAAAACTCATTCTTAAGACAATTCTGCTATTGCCAAACTGGAGGTTAACGAACGTTAATAATAGGCGACGGGAAAAAAAACTTTGCGGGGAAAATGTAAAACCGATGGTAGACCCCATCATAAGAGTGGTCCTCAAAGTTCAGACTGTAGTCCTGTTATTTGACCCCATGCGGGTGAGACTGCAATCTGGATCTTAGATTTAAAAAAAAAAATTTTTAAAGACGATATGTATAGGCCTGACATGACGTCACAGAACAACGGAATTTTTAGGCAAAAAGCCTTCCTCAACAAAACAAATTGACGACAACAACAACAAAATAAAATTTAAAAAAAAAAATAATAAAAACTTATCTATGACGTCATCCAAAAACCAGAAAGGGCAATGATATCAATATGAATTTGTCAAAGGTGGCAGAGACATAAATTCATTCTTTGAACCAAGCGTTAATTGACTTACATATATATATATATATACATATATATATATACTAGATTGTGCCAGGCGCCGTGACGCCTGCGGCGCCCCCGTTTTTTTGGGCGCCTACGGCGCCAACCTTTTTTTAAAAGACCAACTAACTTGTCCTTTTTTGATA
>MUZC01000111.1:249416-262161 GCA_002072015.1 Radix auricularia | reverse complement strand
TGTTGTTCTATGATGTCATCATGTGTTCTATATCATGTGTTGTTCTATGATGTCATCATGTGTTCTATATCACATGCTGTTCTATGATGTCATCATGTGTTCTATATCACGTGTTCTATGATGTCATGTGTTGTTCTATGTGCATGTCTACAGGTAGGTGAATGCTGGGGCTACAACAGATTTTTCCGCCTGGATCTCCTTGCCAATGAAGGTTACCTCAAGCCAGAGTCTGACACTTTGGTGCTGAGGTTTCAAGTGCGACCTCCGACCTTTTACCAGAAATGTAGAGATCAACAGTGGTGAGTATCAGTGTATTGACATGCTAAAATTCCTCACTGTCTTTGGTATGAGGGCAGTATGCCAGTATTTTCCTGGCATGTCACATTATATTTATGACTGTCCCCAATAGCCTAGGGAATACCCTGGGATATTCATGACCTTTCCTGACAGCCCTGTGATTATGCTGGTATATTCATGACTTTTCCTTATAGCCCCGTGATTATGCTGGTATATTCATGACTTTTCCTGATAGCCCCGTGATTATGCTGGTATATTCATGTTTTCAGATGAAAGTAACTGGACAATATGGCATCTATAAATGTGTATTTTTTGTTGTTAAAGACTTTCGAAATGTTTATGTGTATATGTTAAAAAAAAAATATTTAATAGTACCACATATAAGAAACTCAATCCATTCCTTCAGTTTGTAGCAGTGTTTTTGAAAATGTTCAGTGCAAGGGCAGCAAAGACAACTTAGTCAGTGGAATTATTTTAAAGTTATTTGTTTATTTAAAAACTTATGAATTGTTGAATAAATATGTTTGCTAAATGAATATTGCTGAATTTTTTTTATTTTTTATCTGAGGTAAGCTGCTGAATGAATCCAAGTTACGATTAAAGTTGAAAAAATTGCTGTCATGTCTGCTTTGATATATTATTTGTAATGTTTTCCTCCCACCCCCAGGTACATCAACCAGCTAGAGACAAATCAGGCCCAGTATGTGCACCACATCAACGACCTCAAAGATGTAAGTCAACATGTGAGGACCAGAGTTATGTCCCAGCTCTAGAATGTCTCATCATCTGTGTCTCCTAGTATCCGTATCTCTTAACTTCTGTCTCCTAATGTCTGTGTCTCCAAGTATCCGTATCTCTTAACTTCTGTCTCCTAATGTCTGTGTCTCCTAACGTCTGTGTCTCCTAACGTCTGTGTCTCCTAACGTCTGTGTCTCCTAACGTCTGTGTCTCCTTACGTCTATGCCTCCTAACATCTGTGTCTCCTAACGTCTGTGTCTCCTAACGTCTGTGTCTCCTAACGTCTGTGTCTCCTAACGTCTGTGTCACCTAACGTCTGTGTCTCCTAACGCCTGTGTCTCCTAACGCCTGTGTCTCCTAACGTCTGTGTCTCCTAACGTCTGTGTCTCCTAACGTCTGTGTCTCCTAATGCCTGTGTCTCCTAACGTCTGTGCCTCCTAACGTCTGTGCCTCCTAACGTCTGTGCCTCCTAACGTCTGTGCCTGCTAACGTCTGTGTCTCCTAACGTCTGTGTCTCCTAACGCCTGTGTCTCCTAACGCCTGTGTCTCCTAACGTCTGTGTCTCCTAACGTCTGTGTCTTCTAACGTCTGTGTCTCCTAACGTCTGTGCCTCCTAACGTCTGTGTCTCCTAACGTCTGTGCCTGCTAACGTCTGTGTCTCCTAACGCCTGTGTCTCCTAACGTCTGTGTCTCCTAACGTCTGTGTCTCCTAACGTCTGTGTCTCCTAACGTCTGTGCGTCCTAACGTCTGTGTCTCCTAACGTCTGTGCCTGCTAACGTCTGTGCCTGCTAACGTCTGTGCCTGCTAACGTCTGTGTCTCCTAACGTCTGTGTCTCCTAACGCCTGTGTCTCCTAACGCCTGTGTCTCCTAACGTCTGTGTCTCCTAACGTCTGTGTCTCCTAACGTCTGTGCCTCCTAATGTCTGTGTCTCCTAACGTCTGTGTCTCCTAACGTCTGTGTCTCCTAACGTCTGTGTCTCCTAACGCCTGTGTCTCCTAACGTCTGTGTCTCCTAACGTCTGTGTCTCCTAACATCAGTGTCTCCTAACGCCCTTCTCCCATCTTGCCATCCTCAGCGCCTCATAATGGAAATGAGCCGTAACTCAAGCAAGTCTCCAGGAAAGAAAGCTAATCTGTTAGGTAAATGAAGTTTCATGGTATTTTTATAGAGGCATTGATGTTCCCATAGACCAAGTACACATGTTGGTCTGATCTCATATTGACCAAGTTATATGTTGGTCTGATCTCATATTGACCAAGTTATATGTTGGTCTGATCTCATATTGACCAAGTTATATGTAGGTCTGATCTCATATTGACCAAGTTATATGTTGGTCTGATCTCATGTTGATCAAGTTATATGTTGGTCTGATCTAATATTGACCACAATATATGTTGGTCTGATCTAATATTGACCACATTATATGTTCTGATCTCATATTGACCAAGTTATATGTTGGTCTGATCTCATATTGACCATGTTATATGTTGGTCTGATCTCATATTGACCATGTTATATGTTGGTCTGATCTCATATTGACCAAGTTATATGTTGGTCTGATCTCATATTGATCAAGTTATATGTAGGTCTGATCTCATATTGACCAAGTTATATGTTGGTCTGATCTCACATTGATCAAGTTAAATGTTGGTCTGATCTAATATTGACCACAATATATGTTGGTCTGATCTAATATTGACCACAATATATGTTGGTCTGATCTAATATTGACCAAGTTATATTTTGGTCTGATCTAATATTGACCAAGTTATATGTTGGTCTGATCTCATATTGACCATGTTATATGTTGGTCTGATCTCATATTCACCACAATATATGTTGGTCTGATCTAATATTGACCAAGATATATGTTGGTCTGATCTCATAATGACCAGATCTAATATTGACCAAGTTATATGTTGGTCTGATCTCTCATTGACCAAGTTATATGTTGTAAACCTATTACAGTGCCAGAAATCCCCATGTCTATAGCAGAAACATCTGCTGGAGCAACGTCTGCTGTGTCTCCAGCATCCAGCACATCATCTTCACCATCCACAGCCACCACACCAACAACACCAGCTGTTTCTGTCTCATCCAAACCAGCAACGGGGAGAGGGGAGACACCTGCTGAGGATGAGGAACAAGAAGCAGCGGAAGATGAGGATGAGGATGATGAACAGGAAGACAGTAGTGGATCTGATAATACTGACCTCGATGTCTCCGATTACAACGGGGTATTTTATGGATGGTTTCTGTGTACTTTTAGACCATATCAATATCCCATGTCTCCGATTACAACGGAGAATTTTTTGGATGGTTTCTGTGTACTTTTAGACCATGTCAATATCCCATATATTTTATAAGAACTGTGTTAAAATTAATTTTAAAATTTTTTTTTTAACAAGTTTATGCAGAAAGGCTATAGATATATATCATATTTTATACTCTATGTTTTATATTTTAACTCTTAAAGTGGTATAAGGGTTTTCAATAAACTTTCGCATCATTCCCATAAGGATTTCCCGTATTACGATCAACTGGTAATGAAATTTAAAAAATTTGCGTAAAATCCATTTATAATATTATTGTCATACTGACTTCATTTTTTAGGCTAAGAATGGTTATTTTACGCATCCAAAAGACCGTACTGAGTTTAAAACAATATTTACCAGTAGTTTAGTACTATTATTTTAGTAATAAAGTATAGCGAAACCGTATTTTCAAAAAAATCCCGTTAAAACTCCCAAAAAAACATCAAGAATCGAGCGATAACACTAGCGCGGGCAACGGCCGCCATTTCTGGAAGTCGAATACATCATTTTTCAAGCATTGAAGAGTTTTTACTTTTCGAGATCTCTTTTCTAACGAGAGTAGTATCCAGGGAAGCTTTTAGGACAGCGGGTGGAGACGCATTACAATGCTTTGCGACTTTAACTCTTAAAGCCCCATAAGGTTTTTGGAAAACTTCCGCCTCAGTCCCGTAAGGATTTCCCGTATTACGATCAACCGGTTATGAAATTAAAAAATTTGCGTAAAATCCATTTATAATATTATTGTCATACTGACTTCATTTTTAAGGCTAAGAATGGCTATTTTACGCATCCAAAAGACCGTACTGAGTTTGAAACAATATTTACCTGTAGTTTAGAACTATTATTTTAGTAATGAAGTATAACGAAAACGTATCTTCGAAAAAAAAAACGTTAAAACTACCAAAAAACATCGCGAATCGAGCGTTAACACTAGTGCCGGCAAAGGCCGCCATTGCCGGAAGTCAAATACATCGGTTTTCAAGCATTGAAGAGTTTTTACTTTCCGAGATCTCATTTCTAACGAGATTTGTATCTAGGGACGCATTACGACGCTTTAGGGATAGCGGGAAGAGACGCATTACGACTCTTTGCGACTTTAAGAGTTAAGAGTTAAATAGCAAATGGACTTACAAATCAATACAAGATTAACTCTTTTTCTCCGGAACAACGCTGCCATCGTTGATTTCAAAATGACGTTTCTGCCGGATCAACGATGGCAGCGTTGATTTATTAAAAGGGAATAGTTTCGTTTCTTTACATAGCTATTTAACTAAAATTAGTTTCAATGTATTCTAGAATGATTTCCCTTGAATTAAAAAGTCGGAAATCGGTTGTTTGAACGTGTTTTCACCACGAAAGAAGCGTTTGAAAGGCTTGTTTTCATTTTTGTTTTTACGTTTGTTTACAAACATGGATATTCAACTAGCTCATCTGGTTATTGATCTAATATTATTCTAAATACTACGATGATAAACAAGGTATAGTTTTTTTTAATGATTATTGATGTATTAATTTTAAATTGCCGATGAAACATACGCTTAGTCTTAGTGCTAGTACTAGTAGTAGTCGTTGATAAAAAAATAAGTTGACAAGTCATCTGTTGATAAACATCATGTCCCACCCACGTCTCAAATCTTGATGAATATTTATACTACAAATAATAATATTGACTATATGTAATGTAATTTGAAAGCTGCTAAACTTTTCACTAAAACTAAGTGCAGTTTTAGATATAATTGAAAACAATTTCTAGTTACAATATGTATAGCTTCAAGTTCCATTGTAAACAGTTCAATTTTTTTGTATAATTTTCCAGTGTGGGTGACCATGGATAATGAGCTCTAATATTATATTTATTTGCTTATTTGAAGTGACATTGTTTCTATTTGGTGCAAAAATGAATATAGTTTCTAAAAATCAATACTTTATTACATTTTAGATAAAAATCTAAATTTTAGTTACTTTGAATGAGGTTTTGTAAAAAAAAATTTTAAATTTTTAAAATACAACTTTATTTTCATTACAACAAAATCATAATATTTTATGGAAATAAGGTCAGGAGTCTAGGTTGCCTAAAAACATCATTCATTTCCCTTTAATTCAATACCAAATATATCATTATCTGTTAAAAAATAAAAAAGTAATTAACATTTTAAGATGGCATGGTAGCTCGCGACAAATTTCCAAAATAGATAATTCTGTCAAAACGTGGAAAATAATTACGGAGAAAAAGAGTTAAACTAAATTTGAATTTTTAAAATATTTTGAATAATTCATTGATAAATAAGCTTTAGTGACATCTGTTGTTAAATTATTACCTAGCTTTGAACAACTCATAAAGTTTTTGTGTACTAATCCGTTCAACAACTGTTGACTGTTGTATTCTCTAGAAAAACTCAGCCTTCTTCCAGTCACTGAATACAGACTTCCTGGATATAGGCATTGACTTGTCAAGTGTCAATGTTGATGAGAATGACATTGATGAGGAGACCATGTAAGTGACCACTGTGTTACATGATGTATATTGCAGCAATGTGTATTATGTGACATAGATTAGGAAACCATGTAAGTGACCACTGTGTTATATGATGTCTATTGTACCAATGTGTAGTCATGTGAGTGACCACTGTGTTACACAAAGTCTATTGGACCAATGTGTAATCATGTGACATAGATTAGGAGACCATGTAAGTGACCACTGTTATATGATTGCCAATGTGTAGTCATGTGAGTGACCACTGTGTTACACGATGTCTATTGGACCAATGTGTAGTCATGTGAGTGACCACTGTGTTACATGATGTCTGTTGGACCAATGTGTAGTCATGTGAGAGACCACTGTGTTACACAATGTCTGTTGGACCAATGTGTAGTCATGTGAGTGACCACCGTGTTACATGATGTCTATTGGACCAATGTGTAGTCATGTGAGTGACCACTGTGTTACACGATGTCTATTGGACCAATGTGTAGTCATGTGAGTGACCACTGTGTTACATGATGTCTATTGGACCAATGTGTCGTCATGTGAGTGACCACTGTGTTACATGATGTCTATTGGACCAATGTGTAGTCATGTGAGTGACCACTGTGTTACATGATGTCTATTGGACCAATGTGTAGTCATGTGAGTGACCACTGTGTTACACGATGTCTATTGGATCAATGTGTAGTCATGTGAGTGACCACTGTGTTACATGATGTCTATTGGACCAATGTGTAGTCATGTGAGTGACCACTGTGTTACATGATGTCTATTGGACCAATGTGTAGTCATGTGAGTGACCACTGTGTTACACGATGTCTATTGGACCAATGTGTAGTCATGTGAGTGACCACTGTGTTACATGATGTCTATTGTGCCAATATGTAGTCATGTGAGTGACCACTATGTTACATGTCTATTGGACCAATGTGTAGTCATGTGAGTGACCACTGTGTTACACGATGTCTATTGGACCAATGTGTAGTCATGTGAGTGACCACTGTGTTACATGATGTCTATTGGACCAATGTGACATAATTATTAATGAACATCTATTATGTATGTAGTGAATGCTATCATTTATTTGATGTCATGTTTTCAAATAATCATTCCCAGATCAAACTAGGCAACTACATGTATGGCCGAACTTTATCTAATTCATAAAACAGTACAATGCCATCCAATTACATGAAGTGATAAACTGTTTGACCCAATCATATTCTCTATATCATTGGGAAATTAGACCAACAAGTTTATAAATGTTTGGGACAAAATATGGGCTAAACTGCAATCAGGTTTTTAGATTTAAAAATATATATTTTATTTAACGTACAAAGCCCCATAAAGTTTTTGGTAAACTTCTGCCTCAGTCCCGTAGGATTTCCTGTATTGCAATCAACTGGTTATGAAATTAATTTTTTTTCTGAAATTGTATTTATATTATTGTTGTCATACTGACTTCATCTTTTAGGATAAGAAGGGTTATTTTACGTATCCGAAAGACCGTCTTGAGTTTAATACTATTTTTACCTGTACTATTATTTTGACAAAAAAGTATAGCAAAATCACATCTTCAAAAAAACAACCTTAAAAACTACCACAAAACTACACCAACTTAGCAAAAAACACAAGCGAGGGAATCGTGCCATATCCGGAAGTAGAATACATCTTCTTTCACGCACTTAAGAGTTTTTACTTTCTGTGATTTCGTTTTTAAAGAGAGTGCTATATAGGCGGGCTTTACTGTGCTTTGGTAATAGAGGCTAGGCGCGCATTACCGCCTCTTTGTCAAATTAAACATTAAACAGGGTATGTATGGGCCTGACAGGGCCTATCCATACCCTATTGAAGTAAGATATATGTTTTTTAATAAATGTTTGCACCATTCTTTTAGTTTTTATGCAAGGCTGGCAGCATTTATTCTCACCAACATTCGAGATTAAGTGCCCTTTCATCCTAGGTCTGTCGACAATGATGTTGAACATGCCATCCAGTGGGCAGACAATGCCATGGCAGCAGCTGCAGGCACCGGTGCTGGGGGTGGTGCCACAGCCACCTGCGCACATAGAGCCACTAAGGGGTCCAACAACTTGTCTCAACCTCCGTCCAGGTAAACGTGTATGGTAGAGTCTGAATGTTTCCATCGGTTTATGCCTGGATGGCTTGATAAAGACTTTGTTGTTTCCATTGCTAGACTTGTTTATCCTTTATTTGTTGACATGTTTCACTCAGCCAGAAGAAGGATGAGGAAGGTTCCTTGTTACAGTTTCTAGAACAGCAGTCTCTGGACCGGGCAGGCACATGGTCAGATCTACATGAGGCATTCAGCAACATCCAGCTGACCACTGCAGGTACTGTGACCATGTCATTTACTCTCTTACACAACATTTTACCATCAGTCTTGTTTGTACACGTATAGATTTCACATGTTTGTAAGTCATGGCTGTCCTATATGTGTTAAGATCACCAAAGTTTGCCTGAGGCTATGCATATGGCATCTTTCTGTCAATGAGAAGTGATAGATTTATCTTATTAAGCTTATTCCAGCTCTTAGACCAATCCTAGAGTCACAGTCTCTTCTGTATGTCACCAAGGATATATAAAATTTTCAGATTGTCAACATGTTTATTGACAGTGTGACAACTGAATGTAGTTATTGTGGCAGCTCAACAATTGCACAGAGACCAAATGATTTTAACCATTGCAAACCTTTATCTTTTCAAATAATTGAAAATAAAAAGTAGTAATCAGACTCTTGTTCATGTTCTTCTGATTCTGTACCCATTCTGTGTCCATGTTTTTAGAGTTTTGTCTGTGTTTTTGTGGTTCTGTGTCCATGTTCTTGTGGTTCTGTGTCCATGTTCTTGTGGTTCTGTGTCCATGTTCTTGTGGTTCTGTGTCCATGTTCTTGTGGTTCTGTGTCTATGTTCTTGTGGTTCTGTGTCCATGTTTTTGTGGTTCTGTGTCCATGTTTTTGTGGTTCTGTGTCCATGTTTTTGTGGTTCTGTGTCCATGTTCTTGTGGTTCTGTGTACATGTTCTTGTGGTTCTGTGTCTATGTTCTTGTGGTTCTGTGTCTATGTTCTTGTGGTTCTGTGTCCATGTTCTTGTGGTTCTGTGTACATGTTCTTGTGGTTCTGTGTCTATATTCTTGTGGTTCTGTGTCCATGTTCTTGTGGTTCTGTGTCCATGTTCTTGTGATTCTGTGTACATGTTCTTGTGGTTCTGTGTCTATGTTCTTGTGGTTCTGTGTCCATGTTTTTGTGGTTCTGTGTCCATGTTTTTGTGGTTCTGTGTCCATGTTTTTCTGATTCTGTGTCCATGTTTTTGTGGTTCTGTGTACATGTTCTTGTGGTTCTGTGTCTATGTTCTTGTGGTTCTGTGTCCATGTTTTTGTGGTTCTGTGTCCATGTTCTTGTGGTTCTGTGTCCATGTTCTTGTGGTTCTGTGTACATGTTCTTCTGATTCTGTGCCCATGTTTTTGTGGTTCTGTGTCCATGTTCTTGTGGTTCTGTGTCCATGTTCTTGTGGTTCTGTTTCCATGTTCTTGTGGTTCTGTGTCAATGTTCTTCTGATGATATGTCCATGTTCTTTTAGTTCTTTGTCGATTTTCTTGTAGTTCAGGGTCCATGATTTTGTGATTCTATGTCTATCTTCTTGTGGTTCTATATCCATGTTCTTGTGGTTATATATCCATATTCTTGTGGTTCTATGTCCATGTTCTTGTCATTCTATTTCATATTCTTGTAGTTCTGTGTCTATGTTCTTAAAGTTCTGTATCCATGTTCTGTACATGTTTTGTAATTTTGGTAAACATGATAACAAACATCTAATTTTGTCATTTTAATAGCTAACAATATATGATTGTGTCAGATGATTGATGACAATATAGGATTGTGTCAGATGATTGATGACAATATTTGATTGTGTCAGATGATTGATGACAATATTTGATTGTGTCAGATGATTGATGACAATATTTGATTGTGTCAGATGATTTATGACAATATTTGATTGTGTCAGATGATTGATGAAAATTATTGATTGTTTCAGATGATGGCGGTGATGACAGCCACTGGACAAACCATTGGCTGGAAGGCTTGATCCATGACATCAGCAATAGCGACAAGTCGGTCAGCAGGCCAGGCTCTACGTCACGTTGCTGCTCTGTCTTCCCATCATGCCTGGAGAAGGGATCAGGTGAGCAGAAATGACTTGTTTCATTGGATAGTGAAATTAACGAGTAGTTTAGTTTTGGGGTTGAAAAGCTAACCCACCCTAACTTAATGACTTGTGAATAACAAACATGTGACCACTCTTATAATGTAACAAGTTATGTTAATTATATGACTGGTAATGATTAATTTAAATTCAATTGTTAACTTTTGAAAAATTATCAATTAATTTCATGAATTAATCGTTAATTTAGATTAAAGCTAAACATGGTAAGGGAAGTAACAAAAACAGGTAATTTACATTTTTTGTTTTATTGAGTTATTTCCTCTGTCTCATTGACATAGAAAAAAAAATATTTTGATCTTTTTTAACTGCTATGGTCTGTTGTAAAGAAAATAAGGGGTAAGATTGCAATCAGGCTTATAAAAAGTAAATGGTCTGTTGTAGTATGTTCCTAAGCTATACAGATCCTGTGATCTGGGCTATTATATTGTTGTTAATTATTTTTTTACAAATTGAAACAAAATATAAATATTTTCAAAAATTTTAATAGAATTTTAATCGATTAAAATTATTTTAATCGATATTTAATAGATACAATTTTTACTGATTATTTGAGAAATTAATAATTACTTTCCACAGCCCTAGTTGTAAATAATGTATTGTTTATGATTGATTTATTCATGTATTCATGATTGATAGATTGTCTGAACTCTTGGGGTCACTTTCATTGAAGTGTATCTATACCACCTGGTTTGGTTCTGAAATGTGTGTGTGTGTGGAGGGGGGGGATGGGGGTAGGATCACAAAAATGGAAAAATGCAATGGGCTCAAAGAATCTTATCTCTATTATACACATGAGTGGCATGATTGAGCTAATGGTACGGGTTGTCATTAGTTCTGAGGGGTCTGAAAGGTGGTCACATTTCTTGTTATTTACTCAATGACGGTCTCAGTGGACCTGTGGTCAGTAGCCCATATTTCTTGTTATTTACTTAATGAAGGTCTCGGTGGACCTGTGGTCAGCTCTTCCAGTCCAGGAGATCATGGAGGACAAGCCGAGGGCGTAGGGGGACCGCAGACAGACAGACCAGACAACTCTGTGGGAGACAAAACAACCAGGAAGTCAGCTGAGCATGTACTCGAACAGTTCCAACAAAGGTGCGTGTCACTCCAACCCTGGCAACCTGTCATGTTATTAGCTACCCTGGCAACCTGTCATGTTATTAGCTACCCTGGCAACCTGTCATGTTATTAGCTACCCTGGCAACCCTGTCATGTTATTAGCTACCCTGACAACCCTGTCATGTTATTAGCTACCCTGGCAACCCTGTCATGTTATTAGCTACCCTGGCAACCTGTCATGTTATTAGCTACCCTGACAACCCTGTCATGTTATTAGCTACCCTGACAACCCTGTCATGTTATTAGCTACCCTCGCAACATGTCATGTTATTAGCTACCCTGGCAACCCTGTCATGTTATTAGCTACCCTGGCAACCCTGTCATGTTATTAGCTACCCTGGCAACCTGTCATGTTATTAGCTACCCTGGCAACCTGTCATGTTATTAGCTACCCTGGCAACCTGTCATGTCACTCCAACCCTGCTAACCTGTTACTAGCACCTTCAGGGCAAACATGGGATTTCAATAAAATGATAACTTTGGGTGCACCAGTTAGTACAAAGCTAGACTAGAGCCAGTTAACATAGACCTGATGTCAGTAGTATAAATAAGGGCAGATAAAAGCTAGACTAGAGCCAGTAACATAGACTTGATGTCAGCGTATAAATAAGGGCAGATAAAAGCTAGACTAGAGCCAGTACCATAGACTTGATGTCAGCGTATAAATAAGGGCAGATAAAAGCTAGACTAGAACCAGTTAACATAGACCTTATGCTAGTATAAATAAGGGCAGATAAAAGCTAGACTAGAGCCAGTTAACATAGACTTGATGTCAGCGTATAAATAAGGGCAGATAAAAGCTAGACTAGAACCAGTTAACATAGACCTGATGCATGTGCTTAAAAATCCCATGTACTGATGGCAACAACAATAATTATAAAACCTCTCTAGACAATGATCAACAAATCTGTCAGAGTAACACACCAGGAAAGTGTAGTGAACTCATGTTACTGGCTGTGTCAATTCTTTCTTACTGTAACTGAAGTGAGATTAATTTATTTTTTGTATAGATTCACAGAGCTGGCAGCCTCAACATTTGCTGCAGCCAATGCCGCAGTTACCAATGAAACTGAAGCTCGTAAATTTAGAAATGGTAAAAATAATTAAATGATGAATGAATTTATGTAAGGCTTGTTATTTCTGTATGAAACTGTTCTCTGATCTATATCTGGTGGTAAATGTGTGATTGAATCTGGGATGTGGTAAATGTGTGATTGAATCTGGGATGTGGTAAATGTGTGATTGAATCTGGGATGTGGTAAATGTGTATTTTAATCTGTGATGTGGTAAATGTGTATTTTAATCTGTGATGTGGTAAATGTGTATTTTAATCTGTGATTTGGTAAATGTGTATTTTAATCTGTGATGTTGTAAATGTGTATTTTAATCTGTGATGTGGTAAATGTGTATTTTATTCTGTGGTGTGGTAAATGTGTATTTTAATCTGGGATGTGGTAAATGTGTATTTTAATATGGGATGTGGTAAATGTGTATTTTAATCTGTGATGTGGTAAATGTGTGATTGAATCTGTGATGTGGTAAATGTGT
>MUZC01000111.1:224581-243720 GCA_002072015.1 Radix auricularia | reverse complement strand
CTCGTTTGTCCTGATAATAAATTGTTAGTTTTTGTTTAGTCCAGCCCTCTCGTTGGACCTGATAATAAATTGTTAGTTTTTGTTTAGTCCAGTCCTCTCGTTGGTCCTGATAATAAATTGTTAGTTTTTGTTTAGTCCAGCCCTCTCGTTGGTCCTGATAATAAATTGTTAGTTTTTGTTTAGTCCAGCCCTATCGTTGGACCTGATAATAAATTGTTAGTTTTTGTTTAGTCCAGCCCTCTCGTTGGTCCTGATAATAAATTGTTAGTTTTTGTTTAGTCCAGCCCTCTCGTTGGTCCTGATAATAGTACAAAATTTAGTCTGAATTATAAAATACATTTAACTTCCAACAACCATTGGCTTCAAAATTGTCTGGTTAAAGGTTAAGGAAAATAACCTTTGATATTTTGTTACATATTATGATTCTCTATATCCAGGCCTTACAGCCCAAATGACTCACATATTATGTTTCTCTATATCCAGGCCTTACAGCCCAAATGACTCACATATTATGTTTCTCTATTTACAGGCCTGACAGCCCAAATGACTCACACATACTGTAACATCTTCACCAGCTGTTCAATTAAACGTAGTCACTGACATAAGGATATTAAAAACAACAAATATATGTATGTTATTTCTGAGTTCACATCAGCTTTGTAAAAATAACATATTCTTCTTCTCTCATTTATCTTTAATATTTTTACTTAAAAAAGCAACAAAAAATAATTTCTTGTATTGTAAAAACAATAATTATATTCACATATTTTTTCAAAGATTGTAAAGCTAAAAAAAAACAACACAAAAAAACTCATCCAGAAATCCAGTGTCATTAGTTCAAGGATAGATCATTGAGTTGAGGGTAAATAGAAAAAGAAAATAAATAGTAAAAGTTTCAATGGCTTTAGTATTTATCAGACACATTGAATCTCTTAACTGCCAGCACCAAGGAGCTCTAGACTTGAAGTTAAAGGTGAAGTTCTTACTTAGAAATAAGTAGAACAGCAGACATGATCGAATAGTGTCTTTGAAACTGTAGGATCACATATTGATCCAAGGTGTTTATTACATCAAGTATCTGTGAAAACACTTTTTTTTTAAATTAACAGTTCATTTCTATTTAACTATTTCAAACAATTAAATTACAATTCATTTATTTTGGTTAAAGTTTATTTTTATAGTTTTTTAATTTGCTTTCATGAATAAAATTGATTTAATAAAATGCCATGAAAATGTGACTTATTTTTAATGATTGGAGACAAAACTGAATTAGATGACCACAAAAAAGACCAAAGCAAATTATTCCTAACAATCATAGTTAACCCCACTTGTACTAGTTCTTATATACTCATTTTTTAGCCTATTTCTGAATAACTTCCTATGATAATGTACCTAATCAGAAAATAAAAGTGAACTACCAATTTTTGACAAATCTTGTGGGTAGCCATTACAAATGTCACGCCCCATGTGTTTGAACAGTATTTTTACATTTTATCAAGAAAAAATTCTGAAAATAAGACCATGAAACAAGCCACTGATAAACTTGAACATGAAAGTGGAATTTGAGTACAACGGGCATCAATACTTGGGTTGATACAGACTCTGAGGAGGCAGACAGTATTACTGAGTACAACAGGCCATCAATACATGGGTTGATACAGACTCTGAGGAGGCAGACAGTATCACTGAGTACAACAGGCCATCAATACATGGGTTGATACAGACTCTGAGGAGGCAGACATTATCACTGAGTACAACAGGCCAACAATACATGGGTTGATACAGACTCTGAGGAGGCAGACAGTATCACTGAGTACAACAGGCCATCAATACATGGGTTGATACAGACTCTAGGAGGCAGACAGTATCACTGAGTACAACAGGCCATCAATACATGGGTTGATACAGACTCTGAGATGGCAGACATTCATCAAGAATTGATTGTCAGTTCAAGTGACTCAGATATTAAATGCTAGAGTGATGACGAGAATCTAGAACCTAATAAAACTAGATCTAGATCTCAATCAATAGTAAGAAATGTGTGGGGAATGGGGGGTGTCCCTAACACAGCTGATAATGGGGAGGGGGCGGAGATGAAGGTTGGACAATGAATTTTATACCACCAAATATCAAATAGAGATTTGAATTTCAATCAGAATTAAAAAAATCCCAGTAAACATTCCTAGATCTTTGACAGAGAAAAGTTTGGTGTGTTTGTCTACTGCTACACACAACATTTGACAACCAGTCAAACTATAAGTTGTCTACTGCTACCCACAACATTTGACAACCGGTCAAACTATAAGTTGTCTACTGCTACCCACAACATTTGACAACCGGTCAAACTATAAGTTGTCTACTGCTACCCACAAAAGGACCACTGCCCACAACATTTGACAACCGGTCAAACTATAAGTTGTCTACTGCTGCCCACAAAAGGACCACTGCCCACATTTGACAACTGGTCAAACTATAAGTTGTCTACTGCTACCCACAAAAGGACCACTGCCCACAACATTTGACAACCGGTCAAACTATAAGTTGTCTACTGCTACCCACAAAAGGACCACTGCCCACAACATTTGACAACGGTCAAACTATAAGTTGTCTACTGCTACACACAAAAGGACCACTGCCCACAACATTTGACAACGGTCAAACTATAAGTTGTCTACTGCTACCCACAAAAGTACCACTGCCCACAACATTTAACAACCAGTCAAACTATAAGTTGTCTACTGCTACCCACAAAAGGACCACTGCCCACAACATTTGACACCTTGTCAAACTATAAGTTGTCTACTGACACCCACAAAAGGACCACTGCCCTCAACATTTGACACCTTGTCAAACTATAAGTTGTCTACTGACACCCACAAAAGGACCACTGCCATTAGCAATTGACACTTGGTAAACATTTTCCAGATTCCACCAGGGACATTGTCAATTCCTATCAGTGTTGTGTGAATGGGAAAAGCACTGAAGGTATATCAAATGGTCCTGTAGTGTCTTACAAGGACAATTCATGCATGAAGGTGAAGAGGAACATGTGTGTTTAAGTAAACATTTCCTCATCCTGCTGGACACATGTTGACACTAGATGTAAGTGTAAGGTAGACACATGTTGACACTAGATGTAAGTGTAAGGTAGACACATGTTGACACTAGATGTAAGGTAGACACATGTTGACACTAGATGTAAGTGTAAGGTAGACACATGTTGACACTAGATGTAAGTGTAAGGTAGACACATGTTGACACTAGATGTAAGTGTAAGGTAGACATATTTTAAGTGTCTCTTCATCTCCCTCTAGGCAGTATGCTGCAAGTAACTTTTTTCTCTGTATTAAGGTCTGTTAGGATTAATTTATTGCTAACTAAACTTAAAAATCCTTTTTGACAGAATCCTATAAAAATATAATCAAAATTAATCAGTTTATGATTGTTAACAACTCTGGGTAAGGTAAGATAGGATATGAACTCTAGATAAGATATTAACTCAAGATGAGATTAACTATTAATTAACTATTAATAATCTAATACTAAAATCCTAAGACTATACCATCAACTAAATTTAAATTCAAAAGACGTTTGTCAAAAACCCTAAATAACTTATCAAAAATTATATCACATTTTAAAAGAATATGATTTTTCTTGGACTTTAGGTAGAAAAAGGTAAGCACATTAATTAATAATTAATCATTTTGCCTTAGGCCAACCATTTCATCAGAAAAACTATTTGCAGTTCATATCAAAGGATTTCATACACACAGGTGAGATAAAACTCAACATTTGCTAGAATCACACCAAGAACTGAGGATTTTTTAATTTTGTTCTAGATGGTAGACTGAACTTAGATTTAGATGTCAATTCAATTAAAGTCAAAGGGTTAGCAGTTCAAGTGCAAGCTAATAGAAATAAATTTGGGCTGCGAAAATTATTTATTAATTTCTAGATTAATCATCACAAAATTTTAATTGACCCATCACTTACGAATTATTGTAGTAAAAAGTAAAAAAAAAAATATAATAAAAAATTACAGCAGATTAATAAATTTCCGGACAATTACATGAACATTTTGGTTTTAAACTATTGAGTGACGAGAATGTTCAAAATGTTGATAAAGTTTGCCTACCTTGGCTCTAACATTTTGCCTGCTTATCAAACCAAATGAAAATCGTATTAAACTAAAGGCAGTAATGGAGTCTGACTCAGAGACAGAAAATGAGGACAGCTCTTCTTAAGAATTACTGCGTTACAAAATGGAGATGAAAGTTCCTGTATCCATTAACCCTCTACAAAGGTGGAAACTTAATGAACACCGAATCTGATAATGTCATTCCTTGCCAAGAAAGTTTAGTGCATACCAGTTACTTCAGTTCCATGTGAATAATTGTTCAGCTGGTTATAATGTCATTTAGACATTATTGGGACGTGGTGGTCGAGAGGTAGCGCTCTCGACTGTCATACCGATGGTCACGAGTTCGAATCCACACGAAGGTGAGGATTTGTTCTCGGGGCCTAAGGAGTCCCCGAGTCACCCAGCTCCCAATGGGTACCTAACTAGACAATAGTTAGGCGGCTGGGGTAATGCGTGGAACCCCTATAGCTGTGGCCTGTGACCGCTGCATCACTTCCCAACAGATCATCTCTCATGGTCTGTGGACGCAATTATCTTCTGCATAGAAGGAGCGTCTGTATATCTAAGATAAGACCTGCTCATCACTTGAACCATGATTTCAAGACACTTGTCTTTTTTGCATAGTTGATTAAAAGATGACACATAAAGTAAACATTCTAAGTGTATTTAGATTTTCAACAAGATTCTTTAATAAGTATTACTTATGACATCATAAATTTTAATTTTTGGCTTTAATCAAAATTAATGATTAATTAATCAAAAGTTAACTACTGAATTTAAATTATTCATTAACAGCTCTAAAGTAAATTAAATAATTTAACTTTTTATTTTGTTAACATCTATAGTCATTGGCCCATTAGCTAATTGGTTAGTAGGTTTAACTTAGCTCACCAAATTTCTTGAACTCAATGGTTAGGTGAAATGAAGGTGTGGAAAAAATAAGTCTTCAAAACACATGATACAGAAATAGTGGTTTATTTATTTTAGGTGCAGGTATAACGAAAATGAGAGATAAAGATGCTAATATAACAAATGTTGGGCTGTGAGATATTTTACTGCAGGTGTGGAGTCAAACTACAACATTTAACTACACATTTGATTCTTTGAACCTTTTTTAATCCTTGAGACCTAAAGATTAATTGAACTAAAGAATGTGATAGATTTTTAGTGTTCAAAATTTTCAATTAACTGGTGTTCACTTGACCCAAATAGATAAAGATCAAGCTTATCTCTATAACAACATATCGAGTGCTGCCCATATAGGTGGGAATGTAACCCAAAGCCCATGTACTATAACAATTTCATAGCATTTCTTTACATTTGCACACATTTCAAAACAATTAGATGTATTAATGTATACTAAAAAATAACTCCCCTCCCCTCACACTATTTTTTGTTGAAAAAACATTTTACATTCCTTTTATAATTTATAGACATGTTAGAATGAAAAGCTTTTGAAATTTGACAGAAGTAGATGTCAGTTAATTTTGATGACTGACTCTGGACACAGTTGCTATTTATTGGGGATCTACCGTAATATAATGTGAGTTGATTTTTTGGGTTTTTTTTTACAGAACATGACAATGTATTAATGTAAAAACACCTGACACAATAAACATGGGTAGCTATTAGTTCATTTGACATCATCCTCTTTCATGAATATTTGTGCTAGGGATGAAATTAAAGGATGATTACAAGACAAATATTAAATGGTTAAATTTGATATAATGGGTCAGTAACAGACAATTGTATGTAACATTAACAAGTCATCAACAAACATGGGAACATGTTCAAATCTCAAAGTCACCAGATGATAGTGCAGAACTTGTCAAATTTTGTTACGATAACAGTTTCTTCATCTAAATTAAGGTATGTCTTGTTCATAGATCTGTGATAAATGTAATTTTATTTGGCAAAAGAACATTTTGTTTCTCTAAAAATCTTAGGTAAGGTATCAAATAATTGTGTACCCTACAAAATATTACAAAAAAACAAGCAACAAGAATCTGCATCACAGTTTTGATGAATTCCTCCTCACACCACAAGTCAAATATTCAAATATTGAGTTGTCAACACTTGTTCTCTTCCTGACAAACTTAGCCAATGACAACATGACATGGACCAAACATGTTGGAAGTTTAGGGAATAAACCTGCATGTTAGTCAGATAATATGTGCAACTTGTTGACAGACCTCATCACATTTGTCATTTTTAGCATAGAAACATAACTTTCCTCAAAGAATACCAAAACTTTTTTGTTAGAAATAATTCTATCACAGAATTTAACAGCAATAGATCATAACCAGAACATATAACAGACATTTTCTGCTGTAATCATTTGTGAAATGCACATCAATTATAAAGACATAAGCAACAATGTCTTCACTAAATACAGTTTAGAGTTCAAGAAAGAAAATTACAGACACTTTTTTATAATTATGTAATCTTATGATGGAATTTAAATTCTTTTTTAAAGGTGAATGAAATTAGACATTGTGGTAAATAACTTGTTTTTTTAGCATGGTCACAAAACCATCTTATTTTTAAAATGCTTTATTATAAACAACAACTTCCAATTTGATTCTTACTTATCAACAAAGAAGTTAATTTTAATATATTTGCTCCTTCCTTCCCAAGCTTTACATATGGAAATATTCATAGATCATTAACATGTTATAAATCAAACATTTAAGTTAAAGATACTAACGTTTTTGACAAAAACTCTGTAGAAAGCACAATAAGTCACACAACTGCCTGAGTTTGGTTGTAAACAACCCTAACCACAGTGTTTTTACTTTAAGACTCATTCATATAAAGATTATAATTATATTTAATTAAGTGTTTAAATATTTTATATCTGGACTTTGACAGAATTTTCCTTCAAGTGGTAGTGAATAAATGTAGTCATGATCTGTAGACTAAACATCCCTACATAATGATCTGTAGACATCTCTACATAATGATCTGTAGACATCTCTACATAATGATCTTTAGAAATATCTACATAATGATCTGTAGACATCTCTAAATAATGATCTTTAGAAATATCTACATAATGATCTGTAGACACCTCTACATAATGATCTTTAGAAATATCTACATAATGATCTGTAGACACCTCTACATAATGATCCGAGACACCTCTACATAATGATCTTTAGAAATCTCTACATAATGATCTGTAGACATCTCTACATAATGATCTGTAGACACCTCTACATAATGATCTGTAGACACCTCTACATCAAATGGAAATTATAACCTCATAGGGTCCAAAGATCCATCAATAAAAATTTGAGCTTTAAAAGAAAAATGCTAACCTTATTAAGTCCTGTCTTATTCAATATATTAGCAAGTTCATAGCACATCAAATATTTTGATACATGCAGTAGATAGAATACGTTGATATTTATCAGAAAAAGGTATTTTGATACATCAGAAGAGTATGTAATATTGATATGACAAGAGCTGCCTGGAAGGGTACATTTCTTACATTAGTAGTAACACAATGACATATATAATATAAATAGTTATAAACATCTCATGGTTTAACCAGTTTGTTAAGCTTAAAGCTACCGGCCACCATCATGGGATAAATATCTACATAAATATAATGGCAGGTAATGAACCCAAACTTTTTGTGTGGGATCGCACGAGCCATCCACAGTTATTGGTGTTTCAGGACCTGGTCGAGTGACATGGGGGCCAATACATGTAGACCAATACTAATGTTACATGGGACATGGCACTGAAGTAGCAAGTTTGAAACCATACAAATAAAAGAGGGGAGGAAGGTGTGAAAATATTTACATACTTGTACACTAGGCGATGATCAACAATTGACAAAAACTAACTAAACGGTCACAAGTCCAAACATTGGTCAAGCCGTAATTGTCATTTCAGGATGGATGTTGAATGAATGGATGCACGATGTACTTTGGAGCACAAGGAAAAAGAAAATCCTTAATGACACAGAAGCCCTTTATACCCTCAGAAATACTCCCAAGGCTTCAGTTTTAAAAAAATAAAAAATTATTAAATGATTTAATTTATAAAAAGAATACTTTAATTTTAGAGCTCATGTTATTGTTATAAGTTATCATGTAATTTTCTCTGAAAATTTAAAACACATTTTTAGATCAGTTTATTACTGTTATAAATGAAAGCTTTTAGAAGAGTAAATGAACTTTCACCCTTCCCTATCCACCCATATTACATGCACTTCACCAGGTGATTGCATTTATACTTTGTACTAAACACATCTATAGCTCACAGATGACAAAAGACTGGAGTTTCTCAATATTCTCCAGTCACCAATAAAATTCTAGTTATGAAATGTGTGATGTCATGAAATATCTTGTTATGTCAGAAATTGATCATGTGACTGTGACAAACATATCAAACTGATGAATGCCCACTTCATTTTATTAAAATTAAATGCTTTAAGATTTAAAACATTTAGCCTAGAAAATATCAGACATAAATAAATAAATTCCTGTATTTAACATATCACATTAAATACATATAACATGACATAAAAAACATCCATACACTTGGTGTCATAATACAAAAATACATAAATGTTAATGGTAGGGTTGTTATTGCTGGTTAGGATATCTCAGCAGACAGGTTTAATCAAATGGAATATAAAGAAAGTCGTAACTTACTTAATCCAATGGCATCCCACCTTTTTTTGTTACACTTTCCATTGATAGAATTTTTGGTGAAAATACTATTGTTCTAGACTGCTAAAGTCATTAGGCAGAGCTGAATTAGAGTCCAAATGATGGTAATATTCAGATAAAATTTAAAAAAAACAAGTTCCCATCGGGTGATGTCAGACTCAAATCTACATTGTTGCTGTTCATACATCTACTCAACGCCACACCAAGACGCTGTAAACAATTAGTGAGAGAAAAAAACGTAAGTCAAATATCATAAGGTGAAAGATGCATTGCACAAGTTCTAGACCAAAACTAAGACAATTTTATTTCAATAGCACCAATGTGATGTATTTCAAGTGATGAAGTAATATTTTAAAGTTTGTTCATCTTACCAATCTCAGCATCAGTGTTGGACACTTAACTAGGGATGTGTAATGAGCCAGAAATATTTGAAGCAAAAACATGCAACATAAAAAAAAACACGAAAATGTTATATAGCTAAGAGAGTTAGAACATTTTTAAATAATAAAAAAAAAAACTTATTTATTATCACTCTCCTCTGTCATCTTCAGTTAAATATAATATTTTCAATCCATTGAAGTTTTATTATTGGCTACAACTGAATAAAGTCTATACATATGCATCAAATTAATTGGTCAGACAACAATATAAGAGACGGTGTTGGAAATCTTTTCAAATAGAGACAAGGACTGTGGTGATGAGAAATGGTTAGGAACACAAAATGTGTGCAGTGGCCATGTTTAAATAAAACTTGGGATATTTTACTGGTATCTTCCTCACATTTGACTACAATGTTATTTCAGAGCAATCATTTGAAGCTGAACCAGTACCGATACCTTCATAATTTAAATATCATGGTGTTTTTTTTCTTCAAATAATTTGTTTTTAATAGCTTTGTTTTTTTTAGATATTTATTTATATTTTATATTCAAATGGAATAATACCAGAAGGTTGCAGATGTGAAATAAATGTGCAATAATAGCGCTGTATGTGTTCTGAGCTCAAAGTACTAACATATTTAAGCCATAACAAAGTTTGACCTGGTAAGTTGTTGTTTTTTACCTGTTCTTTCATAACGCCATGCCTAATTAAGGAGGCGGGAAGGATATTATTATGTTTTAGACATTTACTATTGACAAACAAAATATAACAACAAATATGAGGTTACTGCATTGTGTAAGATATGCCAGTATTAGCTGGGGTAACAATAAGATATAATACTATTTATAGTACAAATGATGGTATGATAAACAGTGGAGAATAAGAGATGCTCCTGTCCGAGATAGATGGATTTGTTTTACTCTACTTGACACCACATCACCCACGTACTGGGCAGTTATAAGTCAGTCATTTTATTCTAGAACAGGGGTCTCCAAACTTTTCTTCTGGAGGACCGCATTAACTGTCAAACAGCAGTTTGGAGGCCGATACCTAACCCCCAACTGCTTAGTTTTGTGGTAAACTAGGTTAAAATAGTATCTTTTTTTTTGCCATTAAAAGGGCCCGCAGGCCGTATTTTGGAGTCCCCTGTTCTAGAAGATAAGATCCAAGAATATAATAACAGATGTGAGTCATAGACTTCTTTACTTACAGTTTTTTTTTTCTTTCTCAGATGGAAACTTTTAATAAATATTTTTGATGGACAGGGGAGACAATGCAAATAATACTACACATTGTTTACCTAATCCCCGAAAAAAAAAATGAAAGCCTATAAATGTATAGTTTGTGCTGTAAACAAGACAATATTAATTTCAATTGTAAACTTTGATCACAATGTGAACATATTAATTGTATGAATGTGACTGGGTTAACAAAGTCATCAAAATTGAGAATTCATGGGTATGGAGTTATACCCCTTGAACAGAATACTCCAGAAGCACAGAGATCACAACCCAGTATTTGCATGATTTTTTTTTTCCTTTCAATTTAACCTAACAAAAATAATCATAACAACAAGAATTTTCTGTGCCAGCTCTTACAGGGTTAACTTTTAAATGTTAAAACACTAGACTTTCTTACACCAACATCTTGGCATATACATTGGCACCTCATTCCCTGAAGAAAGTCATCGAAACACTTGCAGTGGGGGGAAGGGAAAATCTAGGGAGAGAAGTGGCATGTTTGGGGGAAACATGTTTGAAACCATGTGGTTCTTTGCTGATCAAGTTGTTAGCTCCATAAGCGTAATATTTTATAAACCAAAAGAATAAGCCAGTTAGCTCCTGTCATGTGTACTGTGGTCCCATGTCTTGCTGCTGTCCAACAAATAACGTTTCTGGTCATGACAGTTGTTGGATGATGGACCTGGTAGAATCTGGTTATGACAGTTGTTGGATGATGGACCTGGTAGAATCTGGTTATGACAGTTGTATGTAGGATGACAGAACCAACAATCAGACGGCCTTGTTAAATATTGTATATTTATATCTGTATATGAAGTATATTTATATAGTAGACTTAAAATGCCAGCGGTGGGGTAGAGCATGCCAGAAACGCAGACGTTAATAAGCAGGAAGCTATGAATGCCAACAGAGTGCTGCGGAGCTGAGGTAAAGTGATATGGATTTCATTATGCTGCCCCTGGATCGGGTTTGTGACTGACCCATTTTGTAATTTTTCGTCTTGACTTTCTCATTGACTGATAGTGCTGGCTTGGGAACCACAGGGTCCACTGAGGTAGATTTGTCTTTAGAACTTTCTGAGTTGTCTGTCACTTTCAGCAAGCAGCTGCTGTCTGTGACAGACTGGGGGTCAGTCAGAGATGACTGAAAGAAAACCACTATGACAGATATGTTATCTGATGAGCCAGAGTCCCTGGCTGCTTTAACCAGCAGGCTTGCCACATCATCAAAGCCATCAGGAGTACTGTGTAGGTGATCAAAAACTAACTGGGTCACCTGTGTGGTAAGAAATGTATTTACATAACAACTGTATTCAAGCAAAGCCAAGCAGAAAAAAAAATGACATGAAGACTCTTTCTTTTTACTAAAATTTAAAAAAAACCTATACTCTTTTAATTCATTTTGAATATAATCCCATTAAGTAAGCAGTCAACAAATATTTACTTTATTGTTTGAACAAAGTTCAGGTGTAGAAACAGTACAAAATGTAGATAAAAATATTTTTAAGACACATAATTTCAACAAAAAAAAACAACATCAAAACATGTTTTGTTCCTTAAACTGTGACAATGTTAAAAAAATTGGTTGATAAATGTTATATTTTTCTTGCGTGATTAAAAGAGACATGTATAAATATATGTAAAAAGTGAATTTGTGTGAAAGTCATACGGCATTATCACAATTTCTGACCTGTGATGGTGTCAGGACATCCCACAAGCCATCACAAGCAATCACCAGGTATTCCTCCTCTCCAGTCAGTTTAATACTCTTAACGTCTGCGTCACTTGAGATGAATGGCTTGTGAGTGGCATCCCCTGGAATCAAGAAATTTCTATGGCACGAGAGGCAACTTTTTTGAACATTGCAAACATCTAACTTTTTACAAGTATTCCTATTCATTAATTATATCTACTGCTCCTAGCAAAGGTACATACTGCTCCTAACACGGGTATATTACTGCTCCTAACACAGGTTTATTCTCATTAGCTTACCAATGGCTCCTGGCATGGACATTACATATTGCTATTCATTTACTAATGGCTCTCAACACATCAGACCCACCCCCAAACATTCACTTACCAATGTCTCTCAACACATCAGACCCACCCCCAAACATTCACTTACCAATGGCTCCTGGCATGGACATTATATATTGCTATTCATTTACTAATGGCTCTTAACACATCAGACACACCCCCAAACAATCACTTACCAATGGCTCTCAACACATCAGACACACCCCCAAACAATCACTTACCAATGGCTCTTAACACATCAGACACACCCCCAAACAATCACTTACCAATGACTCTCAACACATCAGACACACCCCCAAACATTCACTTACCAATGGCTCTCAACACATCAGACACACCCCCAAACATTCACTTACCAATGGCTCTCAACACATCAGATGCACCCCCAAACATTCACTTACCAATGGCCCTCGATACAGAGATATTTCCATTAACTCTCCATGCACCAATAAATAAAACAGAGCCACCAAGATCTTCAATACGCCGTTTCTCATCCTGTAGACACAAAATAAATATAGAGGAAAAAATTGGTGATACCAACATCAAACATAAACTCAAAAGGACATATGTAATGTAGATTGATTAAACTTTTTGTCTGCTAATAAATATACTTGTAACTAATTTGTCCAAGTTATTTTTTAAAAGATTAAATGTTTTTCTTTGCCTGTGATCCTTATCAATTATTTCCTTGGTAAACTATATATCTTTTATACGCCCACCCCTTACTTGTCATAATATTCATGAACATTTCTTCAACTTTCTATTGACATCAATTATACAATTAACTGCTTCTTTAGCACTTATCTTTCGGTTCCTTTTTTTTCATAAAAAATTAGAGCATAATATTTTTTACAACAGCAGCTTTTTGATACAACTGTAGGCAGAATATAAATTTACATAAACACCATAAACTATATAAGATCTAAATTTAAACTTGAAATTAAAAACATAAAACCAGTTAGCTGATGCCAACTGTATAAAATAATCCTAGTTTTGCCAATGACTGTCAAACTTATTTGAACGTCCTAATGAACCACTGTACTGCACTAATCTTTGGTTCTCACCTCTCTCTCTGGTTTGTGAGGTTCCATGATTTGAACAGGTCGCCCAGCACATACAAGAACAGCCTGGGAGTCACCCAGCCAACCAAGATAGAAATCTGACCCACGAATGAGCACCGATATCCCAGTCGTGCCGCTACGCAAATTCTGTGGGGGAATAGTTTTCATTTTACTGGTAAAAAATTTTGTTTTTTTTTAAAGACAAAGTTTGATAATAGTTAAAACAGAATAATATTTTTTTAATGCAAAGATAGAGAATAAATGTACATGAGGCAGGCAAATAAAACAACGTTTAACTATCAGAAATGGAAACCAGACAAAAACATCTTAACACTGATTGTGTAACCTCTCGTTTAGCTTTCTCCAGGAACTTGATATCAGTTGTTTTGTAAGCATGTTTCATTGCCGTCACTGGGTCCAGATCAAACAACTTGTCAGACACTAGATGACCGTGAAGATGGGTGGCGGCATACATGGCGGCGTCTACTCCACCGTGGCCATCAAAGATGGCAAAATAGGACTGAGGTGGGCTGTCCTTGAATATGAAATAAAACCCTTTTATAGAGAGCTGTAACTGATAGTGCTTCAGCAAAAAGAGTTATTACTAATAGTTTTCACTTATACAGTAAGAAAATATCAACAAGTGAGTCTAAACTAATAATAAGAATTATTAAATTATTAATTTAAAATTTATTTTTCTCTCTCCATGCATTCCTTGTTACTGATATTAAAATAAATGAAATGCCTAAAAACCTTCTATTTTTAAACTTAAAATTATCTTATAATGTCAATAAATCTTTCATATGCAAACTAAACAACCTTCACCTTCAAATCATAGAGAACATTTAGGTCTCTGATAACTACATGTTTATCCTCCATTTTCCTACGAGTGTTTTTAATAGCATGAGAGCAGACTCGTAATGTGGGGGGAGAGTATTTGAGTTCAGGAGGAGCACTCCTCCAAGACTGAATTGTTGAGTGGACATGAGACATGAGCTTCAAAAAGAGCTTCACAGCATCCAGTTCTGAGGGAAACAAAGATGAAACAATGAGCCATAAGGCACTACAAAAGATGAATTTTCATTGTATTAGTCATTCACAACTTCCTCAGGAAAATTGAAAACATGTCTTTTATATACATTAGTAATTGAGAGTTTTATTAAGAGTAAATTACAAATGTACAATTCTATTTTGGGATATAGAATAATTCCATTGTTAACCCATGGAGCATGTACTTCCTTTCCAAGGTACTTGTACTTCCTGATGAGCTATGCTCAAATTTAAGTGTTACCTTATTTTCTTCCTTTTAAATTTAAATTTCTTTTCAGATATAAGGGTATTGATATCAATAAATAGAAACGTGCTTCTATAACATTGCGCATATTCATTTTATAAATATGTATGATTCTTCAAATTAAGACATCTTTACAGTTAAACTATTGACACTTCATTTTTTAAAAAGTATTTGCAAAGCAGGAAAATCTGACATCAATTTTTTATTTTTTAAAAATCACTTCCATTTTGACATTAAAATGATAGCCGATGTAGGAAAAAAAATATCACTATTAAGATTGTGTTGTACTTGTACTTACTTGGTGGACCTGCTTGCTCTATTTGATCACCATCAACACTCGAACTGTTACTACTGTCATCATCAATATTATCATCTTTATTTGATTTGTTATTGCTGCCTCTATCAAGAACTGGTATATAATATTCTGACAATTTAATACTGTCATCAAAGTTTGTGAAAATTGCCCTCGTCAACTGGGATAAGATCCCTTCAGGACAGTTGCTGATGATTTTAAAGAAAATATCAGTAACTATGGGTGCCATCCAAAAGGCTTCAAAAGAATCACTTTAAAATGAGCATTGACTTTGCAACATGTCTAAACAAACTTAATATTAAAATCCATACTCACTATAAGGCGAATTTTTAACTATTCATAACACTAAGTTAACTCAATGAATTGCTAAATATTTAACAAAATTTATAACTAGTTTTTTTTTTTATAGCTTCCTCATTAACTTAAAAAAATTATTTCAGTGTAGAGTGAATGAAAAACAAAAATACTTGGTTTTAAATGTAATCCAGTTTGCCACAATAATATCATGACAGGCTGCATAGGCAAAAATGGAATTTTAGCTGTTTCTTAAAATTTATAATTATAAAGCTTTAATTATTTATTTTGATTTGATTGCCTTTGGACTATACCAGCACAGTTGTAAGAGATCCTAAATTAAGACTACACCTAATCAATGTCCCATCTAAGCTACACAGCTATATGTCAGACATCAGGCAGTAGTTAAGAGTAACTGTGCAGCAAATTTGGTAAGGATAATAAGAATAATAACTGTGTTTGTGGGATATCAAATGTGACACAGAAAAAATGGATGCTGTACAACTTTGCAAACAAATATGAACCAACAATACTTAGATGGAACATTTCTGCACTAATCTGACTACTAATGTGGATGTACTTTTATGCTAAAACTATATTAACCTCAATTTATAATTAATTAAACTACAAACTGAGCTAATAATACACACATAACATATTAACAAATAGTTAATTTTTACAGGACAGTTTGTCAGTATTCATACTGCAATTTTGTTTTTAGCACTAAGTTTTGTGACATCCCAGCTATCAATATTGTATCTTAACAATATTATGAGATGACAAATTCAATATGCAACAAAATCATTAGCAATCCTCACAACAATCAAAATAGACGGAAGTCCTCAAATAACTCATAGTGAGGCTATAAGACCTATAATTTGTCTAGTTATAGAATGAACAGGTCTTAAACCTTCTTGAAAGTTGACCTCTTATCTTAGATATACAGACGCTCCTTTTATGCAGAAGATAATTGCATCCACAGACCATGAAGGATGATCCTTTGGCAAGTGATGCAGCATTCACAGGCCACGGCTATGAGGGTTCCATGCATTACCCAACCACCTAACTGATGTTAGGTACCCATTACGAGCTGGGTGGACTCATGGACACCTTAGGCCCCGGGAACAAATCTTTGCCTTCCCATGGATTTCAACCCGTGACCATCGGAGCATTAGTCGAGTGCGCTGCCACTTAACCACTGTGCCCCTCTAGTAAAGTAAATCATGTCAATGTTAGTGAAGTCAAATTATAACATTAGATATTTTAGTTAACTTAGGCCCAGGCCCATGCAAGCTCTTGTATCTATAATTAGTCTTAGTTTTATGGTCTATTTCAGAAAATTTCAAGTCTAGTTATTTCAAATTTGTATACAAAATTCATTATAAAGCACACTACTTTGTTGTTTGGTAGCATTAGCCTCATATTTAATTTAACATTTACTAACTATTCAATAAAGTAGGTCTAATTATTAGGCTATATTATAGCATAGACTAAAATATACCATTGGTAAACTGGGGAATTGGCTCAATGGTGCATTAAGCGCCCTACTTACTGGGGTCATTGATTGAAATGCTTGATGCTATTTTTTGAAGAAGTGAAAGGCAGGCATTAAGCTCAACATGATAATGAGAAACTAATCAGGGTATAATTTACGAGCTTGCTTTGGTTTCTAGCCTATGGCAAATATTGCAAGAATATTTTTAAGGTGAGATTTTCAAATTTACCTACAGCTACAAGTACATCTATACTAACTAATTTTTTTTTAAGTTTTAAAAATATGTGTATTTAATTTTTTAGTTAACTGACTTTATCTTTTAAGATAAGAATGATTATGTTGCGCATCCAAAAGACCCTCTTGTGTGTAAAACTATTTTCACCTGTAGTTTAGTACCATTATTTTAGTAATAAAGTATAGCAAAATCACATCTTCTTAAAAAAAACTTAAAATTTAGCAAAAGACTTCGCGAATCCAGCGAGGGAAACAGCCGCTATTGTCGGAAGTCAAAAACATCGTTTTTCACGCACTGAATAGATTTTCTGTAATTTCGTTTCTAAAGAGAGTTCTATATATTATAATTATTGTGACTTAGTTGGGTTTTTTTACTTTACAGACTATATCTATGTAATCAATAATAGATATAATTTATTAAGTGTAATGTAGAATTAAGGACTAGTCTTAAAACTAGTCTGCTACTGCTATTTTAATGTAATAATAACTAGTTTGAGTGCAATACCCACTATGTGAGATTATCTGGAAGATTTTAGTAAATAAGTGAAGTTGTCGTAACATTAATTTTAATATTTTTATCTTGTGTTACAACTAGTCAGAGCAATAGCTTATACTTATAGTTTATAGCAAACGTTACGACTAGTCATAGCACTAGCAACGTCCTTACACATGTGACTAATTTGTGACATGTGTTAGTGTTACTATTTTTAAGTGAAGAATCTGAAGAACTGAGAGTAATGCAAAGGCGTAGCTAGGGTCATGTGCGCCCGGGGGCAAGACACAAATTCTGCGCCCCTTGACGGACCGAAAAATTCTGGGGGCTCACTGAGCCCCCAAGAAAAATTTGAACTTTTACGGTTTATATGGTTCATTTTTTGAAGCAAATGATATTTTAATGAAATACAATACAGACTAATAATTCTCTATACGATTATAAACAATTTATTTGAAAAAAAAAACTCTACTAATTATACATGACCCGAATAGACATAATCTAAAAGAAATGGATCTTCCTTGATTTGAATGTCGTCAATCTCGCTGTTAAAATTGATATTCTCAAGTGTTCTCTTTCTATGCTAAGGAGTGCAAGATCATCCAGACGATCTTGATCCATTGAAGCACGTAATTAAGACAAAATAAGGTTTACTTTGCTGAAGAACCGCTCACAGCTTTTAGTTGAAACAGCAAGTATTTGAGGTGAAATGCGCAGATTCGGAAATACGTCATCTCCATATGAAACAATAAAATCGAGAAGATCCAAAGTAGTTTCCGGTAGAACTTCAGTCCGGGTACTGAGCATCTTTTTTTAGTAATTGATTTCATGTTCACAATTCGTAGAAATTAGCAAAATCTAAGCAATTATAACGAAGCGTATCGACTTTTGTTTCAGCAAGAAGAGATTTGACGTCTAGTAACTAGTAAAAATCCAAATTTGTTGTTTAGGTTGTTTAAGACGTAAAATCCGTATTGATATCTCCTGTTGGGGTTTATCAATTTCGCTGTTCATAGCAGGTGCAATTTCTTCTTATGGAGAAAGTTCTGCATCTCTTTTTAATTCTCGAAGGCATCCTCCGATGTCGTCTAATCTTCTGTCAAACTCGATTCTCCAAGTTGTGCATCTTCTTTCCCATTGTATATCGCAACATGGCTCAAATTAACACGAATGTTGACAATTTCTTGCTCAAGCGATTCAAGATCAGATTAATCTTCCTTGAAACTCACAGTAGGATTCTGGAACCGTTTCTGGACACTATCAATTTTATCAAGTATGATGTTCCAGAAATGTTTAAAATCTAGGAAGTTAAAGTTTTATATACCTACCAGCAAAGCTTCTGCATCACTTCTGGTGTCAGGCGTCATATTTGTATGTTCTGATAATTTTTCCAACGGCCCTGCCATGTCATCTAGTCCTTCATAAATTGCTATAACAGCTTCTGATCGTGCAATCCAACGTGTTTCAGACT
>MUZC01000111.1:197478-211459 GCA_002072015.1 Radix auricularia | reverse complement strand
TATATATATATATATGCAGATAGCACCCTTCCATACAATTTTGACTAGAAAGAAAGGCTCAGAACTCATGATTTCTTTGATAATATTACCGCCCCAACACCACAAACACACAAACATGCTGATACCCCCGCCCCCACCCCAATCGCCTCGCGTTGTGATAATTTAATGGGTGAAGACAAATCGATTCACACAATGTTCAGAACTTTATTATTTCTATTTGATATCAACGTTTTATGAGTCTTAAGGCTCGGTGCTATAAAAACAAAGAGTCGAGTTTTTAAAAATTCTACTTAGAGATGGTCGGTAGGGTCCAGTTTGATTTCCAAATTTGAAAATCATGAAATGTGAAACTTGTTTGAGCGTCTAACTCATTTATGTCAGCTGAAATAGTTCTGCAATTAAGTGATTAAAGTCAACAAATATAAAACAACAAAACAGCAGTAAAATCATGTATGACAACATTTCTAGTTGATTTTTGGGGGTCATATTAAGTTCTAGTTTCTCTATTAGCTGTTTGCACATGCCTCTTTCATTCTAGACTAACTTTATGTTGAGCAGACGACCAGAGCTTGAATTATGCCAGGGAGGCTACTCGTGCCAAAAAACGTCCCCAAGAGGGAAAACTTGACAGAATGTATTCAATGGATTGTTCATTTTGCTTTGTGTGTGTGTGGGGGGGGGGGGGGGGAGGGAGCTAAATATTCTGAAAACTTAAGTGCAGTCTTAGGGTTTGTAGCTTACATGATTGTGCCCCCGCCCACCCCCCAGGCAAATAAACAAATGGATCCGGATAAAAATGTAAAACTTTCGTCCATAATAAAATTATAACGTCCAACTAGTTGGAATTTGGTTAGCCTGACATGTTATGAGTGTTGCTGGCCAGTTAATGTGGCATATTGCGATGTTGTTGATTGTTTATCTAGTTGCAATGTTGTTTGTGTTACTATCGGATACTTCGACGGTGTAGGGTATGAAGAAGTTATGGGACAGCAAGGGATAGGCAAGATGAACGACAGTGGTGAGAGATTTGCGGACCTATGTGCCACAACAGACCTGATCACAGACGTTAGTATTTTCCAGCACACGAGAATACATAAAGCTACATGGGTCTCACCGAACATGAGAACGATGAACCAAATAGACCATGTATGGATTTGTAAAAATTCAGGCGATCTCTCCAAGACGTACGTGTAAAGAAGGGAGCTGAAGTTGCTTCAGATCACCATCCTCTTGTGGCCAGGTTGAAATTAAAGCTAAAAAGACAATAAAACGAGCAACAAGCATACATGTCTCGGTATACCTTCCTCCTTAAGGACCAACCCAAAGAGGAAGAATTCAAGATCCCACTATCCAATAAGTTCCAAGCCCTACACAAGGTACTCAAAGACGAGACCACTGAAGGAAAGTGGCTAACAGTGAAAGAAACAGACCAGTCAACATGCCAAGAAGTGCTAGGGAACAGGAAACGGGAACACAAAGAATGAATAATAGCAGGTTCACTGAGTAAGATACGGGAAAAAAATGAAAACAGAATTGAACAACAGCCGCACACGAGCCCAGAAAAACAAGTCCCAGAAAGAGTATGCAGATGCAAAGAAGGAAGTTAAGAAAAGCATCAAAAAGGACAAGTAGGACTTTTTTAATAAACTTGATAAGGAAGCAAAAAATGCAGCTCACCTGGGGAACACGAGGGAACTGTTTGATACCATTAAGACGCTGTCTGGAAAATCTAGCAAAGTAGAGTGAAGGATAAAGGGGAAACGCCATTTCGAGTGTAGAGCAACAGAGAGGGGGATGAAAGGAACACTTTGAAGAGCTTTTAAAGAGGCTGAATCCAAAGAACCCACCAGATATTCAACCAGCTGAAAATGATCTGCTAATCGACTGACTGCAATATTCCCACCAAAGAAGAGATTAGCAGGGCCATGAAGATATAAGGAAGAAGAACAAGTTCCTTCCGATTGGGAGGATGGATACCTTATCAATATCCCAAAGAAGGGGGGTTTAAGATCCTGCTTCAACTACAGAGGTATCACCCTGCTGTCCATCCCAGGAAAGGTTTTTCAACCGTTAACTAATTAACAGGATGTAAAACGCTGTAGACCCTCTGCTGCGGGACCGACAAGCTGACTTTCGCACTAACAGATCCTGCACTGACCAGATAGCGACACTGCGCATCATTCTGGAGCAGTCACTAGAGTGGAACTCGCCGCGCTATGTCAATTTTGTTGACTACGAAAAAGCCTTCGACTGTGTGGACAGGCAAACCCTGTGGAGATGGCTAAGGCATTATGGGGTGCCGCAGAAAATTACTGATATAATCAGAAACACGTACGAAGGTATAAACTGCCGAGTTGTCCATGGTCAGCAGGTGACAGATGCTTTCCATGTTTACCTTGGCAGCGTGGTAGTTAAACAAGGTGGTACAAATGCTGATGTCAAAATAAGGATCGGAAAAGCAAAAGCAGATTTCCAAGAACTCAAATTTTTTTGGTCTCCAACAACTTAAGCAGCAAGTTAAAAGTAAGCATTTTCAATACTATGGTGAAACCTGTGCTGCTATAGGGATGTTCATAATATGGCGGAAATATATTAATAGAAATATTATATCTTAATTTATCTTTTGTTAGGACAAATTCATAAAAAAAAATAATAAAAGATACGAGTCAATACGTGAATGTAGGTACTTTTAGAATTATTGATCTTATCAGCTAATTTTTAATTCTTCGTTAATTTAAGACAGCTTATTGGACTTGCAACATTAAAAAACAATTTCGTAATTTAACTAAGCTAACGATTTTGAGAACATAGTGATTTGACTGTATTTATGCCTCAAAACTTTGCTCCGCTAAAATGTAATATAAAAAAAGAACATTACGAAATGAGCTATGACGTTTTCCGGTTTTAGAAATGAAGAACCCTATATGGAGCCGAGACTTGGAGACAGGGGCGGATTAAGACTGCACGGGGCCCTGGGCTGCAATCAAACGGGGGCCCTATCCAGCCAGCATTCTTAAAATAAAATGATTGTTAACAGCTAATATAAGACTGTAACTAAATTTTAATAATGAAAAAAAAACTAACACGAAGAAATAACTGTTTGATGTGTTCGCGGTAGTTATAATTGAGTGTGAAAAGAAAGAAAAATTATGACCTTGCTGGGAATGGAACCCGACACCGGTAGCCCCACGAGCATATACTATACCCACACGGCCAGCGGAACTTCTCGAAAATGGGAGATTTTAAAAATATAAACTATATTTTATATAATGAATAATGCGAAGTGAATCAATTAAAGTTTTTCGATTATTAGGTACTTTATCAATACTATCATGTCTGAACGCGATAAGTTGTATTGATAGTATTAATTAATTTATTATATTTTCAAGGGTTCGTGCAAACTTTTGTACACTTTTATTATAAAATATAAAAGTTTGGGGGCCCCTAAACCGTCGGGGGCCCGTGGCTTTAGCCCGTTCAGCCCCCCCCCCCCCTAATCCGCCATAGCTTGGAGAACAGTGGCAGTAAACCTGACCAGAATCCAGTCCTTCGTCAATAATTGTCTTAAAGAAGAATTCTCTGAATTCACTGGCCGGACAAAATCAGCAACCGGGAACTGTTGCAGCGGACGAAACAGAAGCCAATTGAGGAAGAGATTCTCCAGAAGCGGTGGAGGTGGATCGGTCATACACTTAGAAAACCTGCTTCCAATACAACAAGGCAAGTCCTAAAATGGAACCCACAGGGTAAACGGAAAAGAGGCCGTCCAAGAAACACTTGGCGCCGAGAATCAAGAGAATTGGCCATGAATGGAAGATCCTGGAGAAGCTGGCCCAGGATAGAGATGCCTGGAAATCTCTGCTAGGTGGCCTATGCCCATGGAGGAATAGCAGACGCCGACGATGATCGGTGGATGACCTTCATGGACGAGAAGGCTCACGGTGTAATGCTTTGTGGTGTACATCACGAGACAAACATATATGTCCACACTACCGAGAACAAATTACGACAAAACACCACAGTAGTACAAAATTACACACTGCAGATTACTACTATTGTTCAGTATCACTGCATATCCCAACATACCGTTACGGTAACACACGCTACACATTACACTTATCGTCACACGTGCACACAGCACACCAATTATCCGGAGATTTCACATTGCCACCAAAATGAGATACCAACATCAACTATTGACGTTCAGAGTTCAGACCAACCAATCAGACCAGTCTCATCGATTTCTGTTCCGAATCCCAGGTGTTGACTCACCTGGACTATCGATGTGAATGGGAGCGAGCTACCATGGCTCAGTCATTAGGTGGGATCAAATGTGTGGTTTTATACCGTGTCAATAAAAGCCTTCATATCTTCTCACAGCACGCAGGCCACCCTGAGGAAGGTAACAAATGACCCCCTACTCGCACTAGACAGTGCTGCTTTTGACACCGTCGACCATCAAACATTGCTTAAAACCACGCAGAATGGGACTGCATAAAGCTTTTCAATTAAAAAAAATAATACACACAAACTAATTGTGCAAGAAGACAATAAATTTAAGCTTTATTTATGAACTAATACTAATAAGAGTAAACGTTTTGGCTAATGCTTTCATCGGTACAATAACAATTTTTATTAGCCGAAACGTCCACTGTTATTAGTATTAGTTAATAAATAAATCTTACATTTATTGTCTTCTGACACAATTTTTGTGTGTATTTTGTTTTTTAAAAACCCTGGAAAATTGTTTTTGAATATCTGGCCCAGCTCACTTGGCTTGGTTTTAATCATACTTATCTAACAGATCACAGGTTTTATCAGTATATGGCTGTATCTCTCACAGAGCTGAGTAGGTTTATGGTGTGCCGGTACTTTTACTCATCGAAAAAACATTCAGTTGAAAGCCAGTCATTTGCAGATGATACTCAGCTATACGCTAACACTGATCCCTCTAATATTGACTCCACTGTCCAATTGATGCAGGAGTGCATTGGTGAGGTAGTCTTGGATGACTTTTCAGCAAACTCAAACTGAATGCTGGCGAGACAGAAGCACTCCTATTTTGAAACAATAAATCATGAAGTTCTTTGCCTCTTCCAAATTCTATTCAGGTGGCTAGTTCTGATATACTGGTCATAACATCGACTAGGAATCTTGGCTACATTATTTCTGACAAAATGTCTACCAAAAACTTCATCAATCACATCTGTAGCTCTGCCTACACTGCCATTTGTCGGATGAGCTAAATCCGTCATTACTTAACATTTAGTCCAACAAAAACTCTAGTTCGTTCACTTGTTTTAGCTCGTAAGGTGCGCCAAAACAATGCATTGAAAAACTACAGAAAGTTCAGAATTCAGCTGCCAGACTAGTTCTTAAAGCAGAAAACCATGACCATGTTACTCCGCTACTTTACTCACTTCATTGACTGCCTACACAAGCCCGAATTGATTACAAACTGGCCGTTCTTTGTCACAACTTCTTTTCTGACTCATGCCCTTCCTATCATACTGAAATTCTGTCGGTCTACTCACCCAATCGTTCGCTACGCTCTTCTGCAGACACAAGCATTCTGTCTGTTTTAAAGACACGCAATCAAACATTTGGCGAAAGTTCATTCTCTTTAAGTGCTGTAAAACAATGGAGTTCTCTATCAGTACACGTCCATAGTATTCCAACTAGCAAGCAGTGGCGTACTGTGGGAGGGGTTCCAAAGTCAAACATCCTCCCGCCCCCCCCCCTAGAACGGGGCCCCCGAATAAGTGTCAGATTTTCTTATATTAAATAATACGCCATTGCCATGTATGTGGGGCCCCTAAAGGAGATTAAGAATCCGGGCCCCCAATCCCCTACAAATTCCTAGCTACGCCACTGCTACCAAGTCCTTCAAGACTGCACTCAAGACGCATCTTTTCAAAATGTATTTTCAAAATTAATTAAACGTAGCTTATGTGCAATGTACTGTCATTTATGTGGTTAATATGAAATGAATGTTTATATGTATGTTATTATCTCCATGTAAAGCGCCGTGAGCCTGGTTCCTTACTGGGATACAGCGCTATATAAATTATCAATTTATTATTACTATTATTATGTAATCACTATAACCTAATTCTACAGAATAATGTTAAATCCTTATTGTCCATTCCACAGGTAAACTTTCACACCTAACTCACCCAGACAGTATGCTCAACTTATTTACTTCCGCCCTGTACCAGACGACCTGGGCAACACTCCATTGGTCAGTTGTCCTAAGTCTGCTCCCCCCTCGCGCATGGTCCCACTCCCCCGAGGACCTGACCTCCCACGCCAACCGCACCATCGACATGTTTGACCACTTCCGGGAACCTTACGACAAACGGCATTACGGGGTTTTAAATATTGACGTCATCGAGGCGACCACGTCATCGCTGCACGTGACGTGGAAGCTGACCAACACGTCGTCATCGGACAGCATCATGGAGTCGACGGTCATCTGCGAGACGATGAACGGCAAGATCGTGTCGGACAAACTCCACTCCACCACCGACTCCTTCCTGTTCCAGTTTCTGACGTCAGACACGCGCTACATCGTCTGCGTGTACGTGCTGGAGAAGTCCACTACCGCCAACACCAGCATCCTCCACTACAACTGCCAGCCGTTCTCCACGATTCCCCTTGTCAGGGCGGACAGCATTGTGGGGGTCATTTTGACCCTAGGATACTTTGTTCTCATGGTCGTCATGGGTTACGCCGCCTGGTGGAGGAAAATAAAAAACACGAAGCGGAACGACAATGACGACGATACACAAAAGTTGAAAAATGAGGATGGCGAGGGCAGGACTAAGAAGTTGGCCAAGTATGGTAGTGGCGGCATCACCAACTTTGGTGGCGGGGCTGTGGTGGACGCTGCTGAGGAGACCAGGTGGCTTGGGGAGAATGGTGTGGCGGCCAACAAGAGTTCAGCTGGGTGCAGTGGTACCACCACCGGGTGTGTTGGCTTCTCCAAGGAGGAGGAGGAGAACATGGTCTACTACAACGCCAAGAACAGGGAGATCTCATTTTAAAGACTGGAACTGGTGGTGGCTTTTTCATTTGTTAGGTTGTTTGTGTTTGAACACTAAATGATGGATATTTCATTTCTAAGGTCAAGTGTTTCTGAACTAGAGGTGAAGGTGTTTTAAAAAAAACATTAGTGGCTATTTCCTTTGTAAGGTTTAATGTGTTAAAACCATTAGTGGCTATTCAATTGCCTAGTTTAGATATGTTTGAACTATAAGCAGCTATCTGATATTTTAGGTCTAGTGTGTTTCAACCATTAATTCCTGATTCATTTGTAAGTTAAAAAATTTTTTAAACCACTGTTTGGTTTACTGAGGCTAAATTTTTTTATAGTTATTAGTGCCTACTTCAATGTTTACTTTTAAATATATTATTTTTTATGTGATGGAAATAGCCACATTAAGAATGATTTAAATCCGAGCACTATTTGACTCAACAATAGATTATTAAATACATGTTAGGGTTACATATATTTATCTCACCAGAGGCGTCAATGGGAGTGCAGGGTTGTGGATCGCACTGAGTAACACCATTCAAAGACGTAACACCAACCTGTAAAATTATGTATGTTCCCGTTATTTGGAACGTGAGGACTCTGAGGAGGTCTTTGGAGTAAGTCGTGACAGGATGACACCATGAGTTACTGCACTGGGTGACACCATGAGTTACTGCACTGGATTACACCATGAGTTACTGCACTGGGTGACACCAACTCTAGTGACGCTTCTGTATATCACTCATGCCTGATGCCATCTCTCTTCATCTAATTGCTAAAGTTTATTATCTTTTGTGAAAGCGACCAATATTCATCTTGACCTGTTCATGTAACAATTACAACTTACCTGTATGTACAAGATGTTGATGTGTCTACAGTAGCTACTCCTGCTTGTATTGGGAAGACGAGTCCATTCAGTGCCCTGATATTAAATACTAGTCCATTCAGTGCCCTGTCAATAAATACTAGTCCATTCATTGCCCTGTCATTAAATACTAGTTCATTTGGTGCTCTATCATTAAATACTGTCCATTCAGTGCTCTGTCATTAAATACTAGTCCATTTAGTGTCCTGACATTAAATACTAGTCCATTCAGTGCCCTGTCATTAAATACTAGTTCATTTGGTGCTCTGTCATTAAATACTGTCAATTCAGTGCTCTGTCATTAAATACTAGTCCATTTAGTGTCCTGACATTAAATACTAGTCCATTTAGTGTCCTGACATTAAATACTAGTCCATTTAGTGTCCTGACATTAAATATTAGTCCATTTAATTTCCTGACATTAAAGACGAATCCAGTCAGTGCCCTGTCGTTAAATACTAGTCCATTCAGTGCCATGTCATTAAATACTAGTCCGTTCAGGGCCCTGTCATTAAATACTAGTTCATTTGGTGTCCTGACATTAAATACTGGTCCATTTAATGTCCTGACATTACAGATGAGTCCAGTCAGTGCCCTGTCATTTTAGACGAATCCAGTCAGTGCCCTGACATTTTTGACGAATCCAGTCAGTGCCCTGACATTAAAAACGAGTCTGATCAGTGCCCTGACATTCAAGATGAGTCCATTCAGTACCCTGACATGTAAGACGAGTGCAGTCAGTGCCCTGACATTCAAGATGAGTCCATTCAGTACCCTGACATGTAAGACGAGTGCAGTCAGTGCACTTACATTAAAGATGAGTCCATTCAATTTCCATGCGTTTAAGAGCGCAGGGGTTGTGTGGGGAAATGGTCATAGATTGTTCCATGATTAAACAACTAACACTTGGGCACCAAGGTGTAAAATAGTTTTTAAAAAAATTATCATGTCAATTACATCATTTCTAATATGCTCTTTGTATTATGAGCCATCCCTACATTAGGAGATTAACCTTCATAGTGTTCCACCATTTTAATATTACAATGAGCGGTCCCATTATAATACATCAAGTAAGTTATTATTGGCAGCTTACTCTCAAATGACGTAGTCCGAAGAAAAAAATCACAACTTATTTGATAATTTGTTTTTTTTCTATGCTTACAGGCCAAAGAACCTTCATTGATAAACCAAACCAATATTTTATAGTTAATCTGACGCTGATTCATAAAAACTTTCCTTTGTTACAAATAAATTAATAAAAAGAATATGATTACTTTCAGGTTAATAAAGCTTTAGGCAGCAAAATGAATCGTTTATATTCTGATTTTAAAAATTATTTATAATTAACTTGTGGTGTCTGAGCCGTGCGTGCTTGCCGAAAAATATTTAGATCGATTTTAAACAATTTTTCTCGTAAGCTAGCGAGCTGAAATTTTGCAGGCAGACTCATGCCAATGATATAAATGATGTATCAAAATTTCAAATCAATCGAATAGAAAGTATGCTAATTGAATTATTGAATTTTACAAGTATTTTATTTATCTCAATGTATTAATAATTATGTTAATTTTTTTAGATAGAGTGTTGTGGTGCGTAATATGTTCAACAACCTTTCCTGTCGCACAATAAGGTGTGCATTATATTGACAATACATTTTCTTTTTACAATATATTCACGATCGGTGCGCATTATATTAAACACGTTTTACGAGACATAACTAGAAGTTTGTATTTTCGGATTGATAATGAACATCTTTATGGCTATGTCTCGTATATAAAGGATTTAGAGGTTTTTTACGTTTTAAAAAAAAAATTAACCGTTTATTTCTCACCCATTTGAAAATACGAACCGATACAATAAGAAGAAACAATTCGAGTGACTCACTAATGACATTCGATGACGATATACAATACTTGATATAGCAAGGTTCTAAATGGGTGACCATTAGTAATTAATTAAATTATGCAATTCTTCTGCATTTATAGACCATATAGGTAAAATATGTAAACATCTTTATAAGAAGATAATAAACTTGTAGGATACATCAATGTGTCGTTGTTGTTTATTTTGAAATGAAATAATCGGTTCCCACATTATTACCATCAATGAAACTCAATAATAGTTTTAGGTGACTTTCATCTAGCATCAAAATAAAATTCTTTGCAATATCATACAGACTTTAAACTGTCTCACCCTTTTGTAGTTTAGGCCTAATTTTAAACACATTTTAAAATGAGTCATTGAATATCAGTTCATTCCTGTTAGTTAATTTATTTTACATTTTACAACAATGATGCACGCTAAAGTTTAAGAAAACACCATACCACACAAGTACGCACGCACGCACCCACACACACACACACACACACACAGAGAGACACACACACACACACATACACACACACACAAACACACACACACACTATATAGAGTCTATGTGGCTATAATCTATTTGGATTTTCGTAACTTTAAGTAATTTTAGAAAGCGCGTCGCTAAAAAAATAAAAATAAAAATAAATAAATAAATAAACCTTGAAAAAATTTACTGGAAAAAAATAACTCTTTTTTGAACGTCTGCAAACAGAAATTGCTCAACATGGGATTTAATTTTTTATCTCTTTGTCTCTACATTTTCTGATTATTTTATTACTAGTGTATCACCCGCCAAAAATGAAGAAAGTTTTCAAAATAAGTATATTTCAGCTGAAATATTTTAATTTTCAAAAAATACACATTAGAATTTTTTTAAAAAATGTAATAAAATAACTTTAATTTATGTTTATTTTTTATTTTATTCATTTATTTTCAATTCAACAATTTTATGTGGAAGTTCGAAAAGATTTATTTTTGGTGCAGTAATTTGGTGCGCTGCTTTCTAAAATTAGAAGCGTTATGTACAGGAAGAACATGCATAGGAAATTATGTATATTAATTTAATTAATTGATTTCAGCTGAAATATATTTTTTTGAAAACATTCGTCATTTTTTTTAACGGGTAATTCACTAGTTTTAAATAAAACTATTAAATTTAGATACCTATCCAGTCATAATGATTTTACCACGTTTTTATTAGTTTGCTTTCTTGTCTGTCCGGGGCAAAAATTGAATTCCTTTTTTGAACCACTTCTGATCATCCAATTTTGATGAAATTTTGCATGCATACTTGATTCACATGACAATTTAATATTTCATTAATTATAGTACTCAATTCTACTTAATTATAGTAATTATACTAAAAATAAAGATGTATGACGTCATTAACATGAAAATTTCAAGGGAAGTAACATAACCAGGGAATTTTCATTTTTTTAGTTATTTCCCATGTCTTAAAGACATTAAATTTGAACTAAAAAGTATAAAATAAAAAATATTTTAAAAAAAGTTTTTAAGATACCACGTTTTGTGAACTAAAAAGAAGAAAATAAATTTTTTCTTGGGCTATGTTGGAACTTCCCTTCCCCTGGGCTGAGCCAGAACTGTTTTTTTGGATGCACATTGTGGACATTTTGTACATACACACTCTTACACACCAAAATATTTTCGAACTGAAAACGTGGGGCGTATCATATATAGACTGTGGAGGAATTTGAAACTGAAAAGTTTAATGTAATAGCATTAATAGACCAAATTTCAGCCGAATGCGCCCGACGTTTTCAGTTCGAAAATATTTTGGTGTGTAAGAGTGTGTATGTACAAAATGTCCACAATGTGCATCCAACAAAACAGTTCTGGCTCAGCCCAGGGGAAGGGAAGTTCCAACATAGCCCAAGAAAAAATTTATTTTCTTCTTTTTAGTTCACAAAACGTGGTATCTTAAAAACTTTTTTAAAAATATTTTTTTTTTAAAAGTGTATTACTATTATGAGTAATCTCATAGTATTGAAGGAAAAAAAGTTCAATTAAACTTAGGCCAGTGAAACACATTTTTGAAATCTCAAATTATTTGTTCATCAAATGTCTAGAAATTTCTCTATTGGCTGACAGCCAAGTATTCGATCAGGATTTGCACAAATCTTTTGTATAGAAAGAGCATCTGTAACAGATAAGATAAACTAATTGTTATCAATTGAAATCCTACATTTGGAAGAAAATCAGCAGTCCCGAGCCTGCACTCTTCATGGGTCTTCCCGGAAAGCCCCCTCAGCTCTCTAGCCCCCTAAGGGACGTAAAAGCTGAGAAGCCCCCCCTCCCCCAGAGCGGTCGCTTCTAGAAGCGGCCACCTGGGCGTCCAGGACACTAGGTCGTAAACGCCTCCCACTAAGTTGACCTGCCGAGGGAGGGGTGGAATTTTCCCTACTTCGACTCGCTATCACTTTTTCGCCACCCCGGCAAAGCTTACGAGTCTCAATAGTTTGGACCACCGCAATGCGGAGTATCATCTCTGCCAACATATGGTCTTACCCTCTACTTGAAGGTTTCCTCTGAGTTGGCGTCCAATGCTTTCCTAGCAGTACCTTTTGCTAATCCCTAAACCAGCACCGCTCAGTGGCGTTGTTATCAATTAAAAGTTTCGAATTATTAATTTTTCAACTCAATTTCTCCATTATTGTTGTGTTCACTTGTGTTTTCACTTGTTTTGCGTTCACTTGTCGTGTGTTCCGTTGCCGTGTGTTCACTTGTCGTGTGTTCACTTGTCGTGTGTTTACTTGTCGTGTGTTCACTTGTCATGTGTTCACTTGTCATGTGTTCACTTGTCATGTGTTCACTTGTCGTGTGTTTACTTGTCGTGTGTTCACTTGTCGTGTGTTTACTTGTCGTGTGTTCACTTGTCATGTGTTCACTTGTCATGTGTTTACTTGTCGTGTGTTCACTTGTCATGTGTTCACTTGTCGTGTGTTCACTTGTCGTGTGTTCACTTGTCGTGTGTTCACTTGTCGTGTGTTCACTTGTCGTGTGTTTACTTGTCGTGTGTTCACTTGTCGTGTGTTTACTTGTCGTGTGTTCACTTGTCATGTGTTTACTTGTCGTGTTTTCACTTTTCCAGAGTTTGGTTGTCTGAGAACCTTGTTTGGCATGTGTACTGATGTCAACCCCCGAGCAAGGTGAGCTGAAATGATTCTACTCTCTTTCAAATCTTCTTACTACGAGATGTGAGTCACAAAACTTTGCTATTACTAATTACACCATCTTAACTATTAAAACAATTTTTGTGCCACACAAAACACCAGTATGTAGCTTCATACCGTGATTTTTTGACAGTGTTAAAAAAATAATAAAAATTTGTAAAATCCGTTTTTATTAAGTAAAAAAATATATGCGCTACTTTGATTATGTCCAACTGTATGTCTATGACTATGCCACACCCCCACCTTATGTCCCTCCAACCTGCAAGACGTTCTCATTGACCGTAGCCAAAACAAGTTTGCTCCCCTGGGCCCTGGCCTTACATCAATCATCGCACATCAAAGCATGTCATAGGTTGTGCAAAGACAAATGACGACCCAAACCATATTTACCTCCCTTGAATAAGACGGACACAAACAAACACGACACGCCCTTCATTTAAAATCAACATTAATTTTAAAAAAAGTATTGCTCCCTGTCACGTGACATGTTTATGTTAACTCAACGAAACAAAACTTAGCATTCAATTTAGTTATAGTTCATTGGCTACACGCGCAGATCTCTGAAAGACGTATACAAAACACGACTATTAAAAACATGAATTTATGATACAGTTGTCAAAAAACCCAAAACAGTTGACCATGGTGCACCGTATATGTTGGCTGTGACCACGACACAGTCGAACTCCAGCAAGATCCTCTTGTATTATCAGCTGTATGATCGTGAGTATAAGATTTAAGCATCGTTTATCATAAAGTATACAATGTAAGGTCATTTTACAATTTAGTATAGTTTATACTAAAGCCTTATAACAATCAATAATATAGTATAGTTTATACTGATGGGTTATAACAATCAATAATGTGGTATAGTTTATACTGATGTGTTATAACAATCAATAATGTAGTTTAATTTATACTGATGCGTTATAACAATCAATATTAACCTTCAAAAGTTTTTTTTAAATAGCACAGGGAAACGTCTGTAATTCGAACTCAAAGGGAGGGGGGGGGGGG
>MUZC01000111.1:163258-197466 GCA_002072015.1 Radix auricularia | reverse complement strand
GGGGAATCCACTTTAGGAGTTTTCGAGTTAAGGAAAATGGCGTAATAGACGTAGGAATTGGCCGGGATCTATCAATTAATTCGATACAAGGGGGTTTTCGAAATAGATAAGCTCGACTTAGAGAGGCTCGGCTGTATAATGACGCGAGTAAATACAAATTGAAATTAAAATTATGATTTATTAGAGTATTTCCAAAGTAATATGTACTACATAGCCCATGCAATCGATCCCTTCTACTGCTCATTCTTAATACAAGTCTTGTAGCACCAATTAGTTCCCCAACTCTATGGAATAAGTCTATGGGCGCCCTTGTGAGAACTTGGCTACTTTCACATCCGGTCTCGACTCAAAGATCGATGCGCACGTGTCCGTTAGGGTTTTGAAAGCAAAAATGCTACATTCGAAATCTGTATTCTCTATTATAAAGAACTAGAATGTGCCGGGGCGCCGTGGCGCCTGCGGCGCCCACTTTTTTTAGGGTGCCTACGGCACCAACCTTTTTCAAAACCCAAACTAACTTGTCCTTTTTTTTTATTAAATACGAAAAAATAAACTTTCTGAAATGTACGCAAAGTATTTAATAATTGGGGTTGTATTTTGCGCACCGATGCACACCAAACAATGACGTCATCATATTAAATATTTTTACAGCGCTAATCACCACACGATTTTTCAACTAACTGCTGTAGACTGTTGTACATAGTTCCTCAGCGTTCCACATCCAGTGAGTGAGTGAGTGAGTGAGTGAGTGAGTGACCTGGGCTTTTATATTATTTACTAGATTGTGCCGGGGCGCCATGGCGCCCACTTTTTTTAGGGCGCCTACGGCGCCAACCTTTTTCAAAAGCCCAACTAACTTGTCCTTTTTTGATAAATACGAAATATTAAACTTTCTGAAATGTACGCAAAGTATTTAATAATAGGGGTTGTATTTTGCGCACCGATGCACACCAAACAATGACGTCATCATTTTGAATATTTTTACAGCGCTAATCACCACACGATTTTTCAACTAACTGCTGTAGACTGTCGTACATCGTTCCTCAGCGTTCCACATCCAGTGAGTGAGTGAGTGAGTGACCTGGGCTTTTATATTATTTATTATTTATGATAAAGAAAGATTTGAGAGATATCTGGAGAAATAGTGCAAGATTCTGGACGAGATTATTTATCTTATCGTATTCGTTACAGCCGCTAATTATACACAGAAGTTTATTGCGTCTTTGGGTCTCATACGTTGGCGAATGACGCAGTGGTCACAGACCATGGACTATGGACGGATGTGAGAGGATTCTGTGACATTTGTTTCGCTAACTGGCTTTGGGTACCCATTCGGAGCTGGGTGAACTCAGGGAACCCTTTGCCCCGGGAACAAATACCTACCATCACTTAGATTTAATCCCGTGACTCTCGGTACGCCAGCCAAGCGCGCATGCCGCTCGACCACTATTGATGAAGCTCTGTCTGTTGCGATGTTTACTCCTGGGAAGCGATTAACTCAGGATCAAGGCTGTCACGTGGTTCGAGATCTCAACCACTACCAAACTATTGTCCCAAAAAAATATTCGTAGCATACGCCGCAGATTTGATCATAGATAGTGCAAAGAAAGTGGGGGGGGGGGACTCGGATGCGGGGATAACTGCGACGCATTGTTTATCTGGACACATTTGCACTGTGGTTAGTCACTTGCCACCCCCCATCCTGCACCACCCTAGCTTGCCCACCATAAACTAATTGGCATAATCTGACAAAGATCATTCGTCAAGCTTATTTCCACTCGTATTATGCTTGTTATGGTGATCGAAAAGATAGTGGAAAATGAACGGGCACAAACACAAACATTTAAAAAAATTTTAAAGGTAATTTCTTAGCTGGGGATTGAATCTGCGACCTCCGGAATCGAAATGAACAATGGAAAGGCAATGTGACTCAGCCGACTGTAAGAGATACAAAAGCGACTGAGAAAACAGGAGCGATGAACTACACAAATACTACGGATCTGATTGGTCGGTGGGGTCAGAGGTGAGACAGCTTCTTGTCCGGCATGGTCGGACCATGTAGAGAATTATATATATATATATAGATAATCCGCTAAACGGTAGACTACTTACAACTTGTTATTTTCTAAATGTAACACGTTTTTTTAAACTGGTAAAATGTAATAGCTAACAATAATAAAATGAACCGTAGACTAAGGGAATGAAATAAAAGAGATTTAGAGAAAATATACAGCGATCAACAGATATTACATAGATGATAGAAATATTACGAACACATAGTATCGTTGACTTATTAATATATGTATGTAACATATATGGTATTCACATCCTTAAGTAAAATGTGATCAAATTGAGCACATATAACATACCTAATTTACGACCTGAGTCTGAGTGAACTCATTAACGACTTGAGCTCATAAAGGCCCTGCGATCATGATGATGATGCTCTGATCTAAGCAGTACCGCCGAGAGGGGGGGGCAGGGGGGGCAAATGCCCAGGGGCCCGGCGAGTTTTAGGGGCCCGGACTAGGCTCGCAAATCAACTTCTTTCTTATTTTGCTAGACGAAGCCAAAATAACGGCAGCAGCTATGTCGTCTGACTTGCCACGTGAAACAGAACTTCCAGAAAAACGACGAAAACTTTTTTATGATGAAAGTCAACATATGCCAGAAGAGAGTGCACATGAAGTGGATGACGATTTTAAAGTAAACGTTTTCTATAAATATTATCAGCAATTATAAAAGGAAAAAGGTTTATTAATTATGCTTTTTAAAACTATAACTTAACTGAACTTAATTAGAATCAGATTAAACCGTGATTCGAAAGGTCCACCTAGACATCCGGACAATTTTCCGGGCGATGGACAAAGAGCATTTCCAAATTGCATTTTAAAGGTGTCCAGACAAAATGGAGACATTTGTGAAAGGGATTGGTTAGTTTGGAGTAAAGAAAAGGAATCCTTGTTTTGTTTTCCATGCAGATTATTTAGTGAAGTTGCCGTATCTTGTAGATCAATTTTGTCAAGTGATCAAGGATGGTCAAAACAACATACGTGGCGTAAGTTGTACGATAAAATACCAGCTCACGAGAAAAGTGACGGTCATAAAAAATGTTATATAAAGTGGCGAGATTCAGAAAGAAGATTTCTCTTTGGAAAGAATATAGTGTCTCTGATTGATAAAGAAATTGCTACAAACTTGAAATACTGGAGAGAATTGCTCAAACGAATTTTAGCAGTGGTTTTATTCTTGGGCGAAAGAGGACTTGCTTTCAGATGTTCTTCCAACAAAATTGATGACCATGATAATGGAAATTTCTTGGAATTATAGAACTGTTAGCTCAGTTTGATACTTTTTTACAAGAGCATATCTCTAAAGTTCAAAAATCTCAAAAACTTAGACAACGCCTTCAGGTCCATTATCTATCAGCAGATTCTCAAAATGATTTTATCGAAGCATGCAGCGCAAAAGTTGTTCAAGAAATTTTGGCAGAGAGAGAAAGATCAAAGTATTTTTCAATGATGCTAGATGCTATGCCAGATTGTTCTCATACAGAACAAAGTACTTTTGTTCTGAGATAAGTACTAAACTGCAATTCAACATTTTGTGTCAAATAACGTTTTCTTGCATTAGTTGATTATAACAAAATAACTGGCCAGGATATTGAAGATATGATCAAATATGAACTGGAGAATAACAAAATTTCTTTAGATGATTGTTGAGGTCAGGGATATGACAACGAATCAAATATGGCAGGAAAGTTTAAAGGAGCACAGGCAATCATTGCACATTCATATCCTCTTGCGAAATTTTCAAATTGTGGCGCGCATAGTTTACATGTAGAATATGTGGTATGCATGCTGCAGAATGTTGTAATGACGTTATAACTTTTTTTGGAATAGTTCAAAAATTGTATAACTTCTTTGCGTACAGTCCTCAACGATGGGAAATTCTACAAAGATTAACTGGATGCTCACTGCATAATCTTTCTCAAACTAGATGGTCGGCACTTGTGGAAAGTGTGAAACCTATTGCAAAGCACCTGCCAATTATCAAACACGCAATAATTAAATGTAAAGAAATGAATTTGTCATCAGAAAGTAAGACTGAATTTCAAGGAATTGAGCATTATATGAAATCATTCAAGTGTGTTTTAATGGCTACAATATGGCTCAAAATCTTAGTTGCTATAAACAATCGAAACAAAGTTATTCAAGCCAGAGAAGCCAAACTTGATGTAGAAGTAGAAAACATTGACAGTCTGCTTGGAGAGCTGAAGGATCTACGTGATAAATGGGATGTTTTGCTAGCAGAAGCCAAAATAACGGCAGCAGCTATGTCGTCTGACTTGCGATGTGAAACAGAACTTCCAGAAAAACGCCAAAAATGACGAAAACTTTTTTATGATGAAAGTCAACATATGCCAGAAGAGAATGCACATGAAGTGGATGATGATTTTAAAGTAAACGTTTTCTATAAACTTATTGATAGTGTTATATCTGGTTTAACAGAGCGTTTTCAATTGGCAAGGGATATTAACAATTCTTTCAATTTTCTGTGGTTGTTTCCAGAAATTGGAGAAACTGATCTGGAAAAGAAATGTTCTAATTTCTGCAAAGATGTAAGCAGTGACTTAATTGAAGAAATACAACATTTAAAGCCAATTTATTCAGATAGCATACAAAGTGAAAACCTTCATCCCATAAAACTGCTGAATAAAATGTACCGCTTGAAGTTGGAATCTATATTCCCAAATATTGCTATTGCATTACGGATCTTTTGTACAATTCCTGTAACAGTTGCAGAAGCTGAAAGAACATTCAGCAAGCTTAAGCAAATAAAAAGTGTGCAGCGATCAACCATGAAGCAAGACCGATTGAATGGTCTTGCAACCTTTGCGATTGAGCATGATTTGGTGAAGTTATTAAATTTTGATGACGTTATTAACAATTTTACTTTAGCCATATCAAGGAGAGTTTGTTTTTAAAAACAATAAATACAAAGTTGTACAATTAAACGGTTTTATAGTTTAATTTAAACAATAAACTTAAAATCCATTTTTTTTCAAATAACAACTAAATAATTATAAAACCATACCTTGTATGATGTATCTGTCTAACTTATCTAAAGTATAAGTACAAAGTATATGATCTGTGAATTTTTAAAATTCTCTTGACCTTAAGATACTTTAGATGTTTATGCCCGGGGGCCCGTGACAGCCCTGCCTAGGGGCCCGAAATTTCTGTCGGCGGGCCTGGATCTAAGGAAACATCTCTATCCCTGGAACCCGCTTTCTAAAGTCTAAACCCCATGACCAACTACGTCCAATTTTCTCTCCCGTAACTATTTTTAGTCTAGTTTGCCATCGCATAAACAAATCACTAGAATGTGCGCTGACTTAATGGTCGCGAGAGTTATTTTCCTTGAGGAGAGCATCTTCACAAACAAGCAAGACAGCAGACGAGATGAAGGGGCGGTGACTCTGACAGCTGTTTGGTGAAAATGGTGACGGATGAGTTGTCTCGTGAGAAGCATATATTATTATGGTCACATCTCGCGAGACGTGTGTTGATGCGGTGATAAGCACGGGGACGTGCTAGCTCTAATTTCGGCGTGACCTTTCCAAAAACACCTGCCTAAACCCCTGCTTAATTGGAGGTTTTAACCAAAAATATTAGCTTGAAAATGAATATGTTATTGTCATAATTAATTATAGAATACTCGCGAGAACATGTCATGTCTGTCAGAGGTCATGTGTGTCAGAGGTCATGTGTGTCAGAGGTCATGTCTGTCAGAGGTCAAATCTGGGAAGTCCATTTTAGAGAGGCGCGTTCACATTTTGAGACCCATTGAATAGAGGCGTAACTAGGGTTGCTGTCACCCAGTGCATTAGCTCATGGTGTCACCCAGTGCTTAATTTTAAACCATGGATCACTGCTTATAATGGTGTCACCCGGTGCAGTCCGTAGAACGCCCGCACCATCTAGTGACGCCTCTGCCCTTTAAGCTACACCAATAAATGAAAAAAAAAATAGTTGACTTTAATTCTATAAAAGGTTAGACTTAAAAGAATACCATAACCATACAACGCAGATAGTATTTCATATTACTGAGCTTGAGTAGGCAGCTACGTAAATTTGGGAAGACTTGCTGTTGTACGAGGGACTATCCCTATGGGCCGTCCAAAAATTACAATTTGTGGGGGGGGGGGGGGGAAAAATTGGCTAAAATGGCGTTACGTCATTAAGAGACCGCCCCGAAATGTAGCGTCTTATGATTTTATGTAGGAGGCATGGCGCTTGCCGGCTAATTTTTAGCTTACGATAATCCTGTCCCTAAAGATCTGGGATATTATCTTTAAAAACAAACGGACAGTACTTTTATTTATATTGATGACGTAAGTGAAGGCCAGTTTTTACACATATCTCTTGAGCTTGACGTTGTATTTACAAACGTAGAAAAACCGGAATGTATTATTTAGACGTGCACACCAGCGCCAACAAGTAGCTGACAATTTTCATTGGTTTCTTCACTGGTTTCAACAAAGAATCACTTAGATTTTTTTTTTAAATTTGCCTATTATTTTCATCATTTTGTACTGACAGGTTGTCTCAGCCATTGGTCACGACCTGCACGTGCTCTGATATAAAATTCTGACGTCACTTTTCAACATGTACGTACACTTTGTGGCGGCCATGTTTGTAGCCACCATGTCTTCTGTTTGGTCCTCTGTCAACCCACCTCCACTAAACAAAGTATTCGGTGCCCACAAAGAAAGAAAAGATTACAAACTTTGTAAAATATTCAAATGTCTTTACGTGGAAATGGTAAGTTAACTTTTAAGAAGTAACATATCTAGTATTGCCTTATGATAACATCTAGAAATAGATTGGAAAGAGGTAGGCATTTGTCACGTGATGGGAAAACTTATAAGTAACAGTGGGGGGAAAAAAACTTAAGAAGATTTCATTGAGTTGACTTAATTCTTTTAAAGTTAAAGGTAATAATATTTAGGTGCAGATCCCTTCCTCCATCAGAAATATAATTACAGCACAGTCCAGTAAGTGAAAATGATATTTTGGTGGACGATAAAAAAGTTTGTTGATGTCTACATTGTTTAACCCTAGCGTTAATGAAAGATTTGTGTATATTTTTTTCCTTCTTCTCCTTCTTTAGGGTTGCGCAGACACGCCACTGCGCAGGGATGACGCAATGTGTCGTGGTAACTTATACGAGTCACTCAAAATGGCCGACACCAAGACGTGTCCGTGGAGACGTGAGAAAAGAATATTTTTTTTTTTTTAAAGTTTTAAACATCTGTTTGCATCACATCACGCGTGTAAATAAATTATAATAAAATTAAAGAAAAAAAAGAGAAACGAAAAGGATTTAAATTTGATGTAAATATCTGAATAAGTTACAATTCTAATTCTTTTTTTATTCTTCAGCGTGTGAAGGCTTTGACCAACCCGTCCATCAATTCTGTCAGCCCCAAACAACAGCGTGTCCGGTATCTGATGTGCCGTACGGTATGTGCGGTCAAGGGATGCGATGCTGCTCCACTCAACTGACCCCAGTGGTGAGTCCACTTCTAGAGGCCATAACGTCCCCGACAACAAGGGACAGGCTTAACCAAGCCCTTGTCTCAGCCATCTCCAGCCTAACACCAGAGATGAGAACTGTCCAGGTAGTTCTGACGTCATCCACCCCTGTGCACGCCGCACGACACCTCCAGCTGACTACCCAAACAACGACATCGGACCTCCATAAGTGCTACGACTCTGAGCATCCCAACAGACGATGCATCTTGGGGGCATTCTGTTCGTTTGACCCAGCAGACAAACTCATGCCCTTCCACTACTGCCCCGACCCTGAGGAAATTTGCTGCGAGAATATGCTCTAAGTTATTAAAACCTGAATGTCTTTTTGTTGAAGTATGGGAATAGGTTGTGGGGATTGTGATGTTTGATGTGAAAGGTGCTATGGTCTAAATGATGATTTGAAAGGTCCAATAGTCTGATTGATATGAAAGGTCAAATAGTCTAAATGATATGAAAGGTCCAATAGACTGAATGATTTGAAAGGTCTAATAGTCTGAATGATATGAGAGGTCTAATAGTCTAAAGGATATAAAAGGTCTAATATAAGTCTGAATGATATGAAAGGCCTAACAGTCTAAATGATATAAAGGTCTAATAGTCTGAATGATATAAAAGGTCCAATAGACTGAATGATTTGAAAGGTCTAATAGTCTAAATGATATGAAAGGTCTAATAGTCTGATTGATATGAAATATCTACTAGTCTGAATGATATGAAAGGTCAAATAGTCTGATTGATATGAAAGGTCCAATAGTCTGAATGGTATGAAAGGTCTAATAGTCTGATTCAGATGATCCCCCTATTGAGTGACAGTCCTTCGATACCAGACTCGTTAGCTGAGCCTGGGTGGTGCCGAGATTGTAGTAAGTTGAAGTAGGGAAAATCCACCCTTCCTTTGTGAGGTACACTTTCGTGGAAGCCACTTTCGACGGTGTTCCTGAGTGTCAAGGCGGCTCCCTAAGAGGTGACCGTTCCGGGGCGGGGTCCCCTAGCCATCAATTCCTCGGGGGGTGGGGGGGATAGTTCCTGGGAGACTTTCCCGGGAAGACCTATTAAGAGCCTTATACTCAGGGCTGCTGATACCATCCCACGTGTTGGACTCATATGAAAGGTCCAATAGGCTGTGTTGAACTCAACATTAAACAATACTCACTTTCGCTGTGTCTGATTGTGATCTCTTGAAAACCCCTTCTAGTAATTTGGCCCATGTTACATATATATGTTACCGGCAAAGTGTGAAATCCCGGTATTCTATAGAATGCCTAGGTAATGTATAGAATGCCTGATGGTTTCAGGCAAACTGTGAAATAGAAGTCGTTTATGAAGATGTTACATACTTTTCCTAGGCATTCTATACAATTCCTAGGCATTATATAGAATGACCATTACCGTTTAGGCAAAATGTTAAAACGGCACAAGATGAGAAACCTTTATTAATTAATACGCATTTGAAAAGGAAAAACAAAAATACTAAATAAAGCACAGAATATTCTTACCGGAAAACAATGAAAGTAGAACTGAGATTGGAATGACACTTTTTACTTAACTTTCTTCTTCACACAAAACACTCCATATTTTAGCACTTTGATGTTGCACATACATCTCGCGAATTAAAGAAGAATGCTAATAGAATATTGTTACCGGTAAAACACAAAGCACAATTGGCAAGGCCTACTTGTTGCAGCAGGGAAGGCTAGAATGACATTTTGAGTTGCACTTAACTTTCTTTTTCACGCAAAGGCACTTCATATTTTGGCATTTTGTCTTGCACATACATCTGACGAATCCTTGTCCGCTTCCTGTGGACTGAGAAGTAGCTGCAGATCGGAGAGGTATTTCGTGGTCAGGGACGTCTTCAATTCTCATTAAGTTCTTTGGACATACGGTGAATTCTGATCTGGCGTAGAGTTATATACTTTGCCGGCAGGTAATCCGGCATTCTATAGAATGCCTAGGCAATGTATAAAATATCAATCATTTCACAGTTTGCCTGAAACCATCAGGCATTCTTTACATTACCTAGGCATTCTATAGAATGACTGATTTCACACTTTGCCGGTAACATATACAATATATACAAATATACAGTGATGGCCAACCTATGACACGCGTGCTGCAGTCGGTACGCAGAGCCTCATCAGCCGGCACGTGACTAAAATAAAACTTTCTTAATCAATCCCCATTTTCTTGTTCCTTAATGAGTATTGGAACTTTGCTATATAAATAAAGAGTTTTGGTTGAATTTCGGACACGCTTGCCCAAAAAGGTTCACCACAACTGATATACACGAACAAACACGTGCAAATTCTAGTTCTATGTGTCCGTAATTCGGACGTGGATTGGGTTGCCTGGGGAAATCAAGAAAACCAAATCGATATTAACATTTAAAACTCTAATAAAATGCAAGACTAGACATAAAGCACGGGTAAACGTATGATGTAATAATCTTCTGTATAGAAAGGGCGTCTGTAATAGATAAGATATATACTCTATATACTCTGAAACAGTAAAATGAATTATGAGATTAGTTTGAATGTAATTAAAACTATTTTTTCACTGAACACGAACAGCTCAGTGAAGAATATTCTACATACTGTACAGTGTTGTTATTTAAGAAATGTTTGTTTATGTTCAGAACTTAAGCGTAATGATTTTTTTTTAAAAACTGTGTTGACAATTTTGCTTGTAAATTGTTGTTTCATAACATACAATGTCTATTGTATGCATCGGCCTACAGTGCTGGGGAATAGTAACTTAGTAACATACAAAAAAGTGTCTTAAAGATCAATAAACAGAAGTGCATAACATGTCTAAAGACAAATTAACAGATTTATGTCTAAAGTTAGTTGACATATTTATTTCTACAAGATCGTTTAACAGATTTATGTCTAAAAGATCAACAAACACATATGTGTTTAAAGATAAATAAGCACGTGTGTGCCTTATGTTTAATAAACGGAAGAAATTTTTAAAATATGGATTTGGATTTTGGCTTGTTTGTTTTATTTCTGATGTGCTCGTGTCCAAAATGGCGCTGATATGTTTATACAGGGGAACCTCGTTACAAAACGTTAATCCGATCCAAACCCTTGGACGTATAACAAATTGGACGTATACCAAATTGGACGTATACCAAATTGGACGTAAACCAAATTGGACGTATACCAAATTGGACGTAAACCAAATTGGACGTAAACCAAATTGGACGTAAACCAAATTGGACGTAAACCAAATTGGACGTAAACCAAATTGGACGTAAGCCAAATTGGACGTAAATCAAATTGGACGTAAACCAAATTGGACGTAAACCAAATTGGACGTAAACCAAATTGGACTTGTGCCTAATTACAGGTAATTCATGACCTAAGTTACAGGTAATTCATGACCTAAGTTAAGGTAATTAATGACCCAAGTTACAGGTAATTCATGACCCAAGTTATAGGTAATTCATGACCCAAGTTACAGGTAATTCATGACCTAAGTTACAGGTAATTCATGACCTAAGTTACAGGTAATTCATGACTTAAGTTACGGGTAATTCATGACCCAAGTTACAGGTAATTCATGACCCAAGTTACAGGTAATTCATGACCCAAGTTACAGGTAATTCATGACCCAAGTTACAGGTAATTCATGACCTAAGTTACAGGTAATTCACGACCTGTTACAGGTAATTCATGACCTAAGTTACAGATAATTCATGACCCAAGTTACAGGTAATTCATGACCCAAGTTACAGGTAATTCATGACCCAAGTTACAGGTAATTCATGACCCAAGTTACAGGTAATTCATGACCCAAGTTACAGGTAATTCATGAGCTAAGTTACAGGTAATTCCTGACCTAGGTTACAGATAATTCATGACCTAAATTACAGGTAATTCATGACCCAAGTTACAGGTAATTCATGACATAAGTTACAGGTAATTCACGACCTGTTACAGGTAATTCATGACCCAAGTTACAGGTAATTCATGACCGAAGTTACAGGTAATTCATGACCCAAGTTACAGGTAATTCATGACCCAAGTTACAGGTAATTCATGACCTAAGTTACAGTTAATTCATGACCCAAGTTACAGGTAATTCATGACCTAAGTTGCAGGTAATTCATGACCCAAGTTACAGGTAATTCATGACCCAAGTTACAGGTAATTCATGACCCAAGTTACAGGTAATTCATGACCTAAGTTACAGGTAATTCATGACCCAAGTTACAGGTAATTTATGAGCTAAGTTACAGGTAATTCATGACCCAAGTTACATGTAATTCATGACCTAAGTTACAGGTAATTCATGACCTAAGTTACAGGTAATTCATGACCCAAGTTACAGGTTAATTCATGACCCAAGTTACAGGTAGTTCATGACCCAAGTTACAGGTAATTCATGACCTAAGTTACAGGTAATTCATGACCCAAGTTACAGGTAATTCATGACCTAAGTTACAGGTAATTCACGACCTGTTACAGGTAATTCATGACCTAGGTTACAGATAATTCATGACCTAAGTTACAGGTAATTCATGACCCAAGTTACAGGTAATTCATGACCCAAGTTACAGATAATTCATGACCTAAGTTACAGGTAATTCATGACCCAAGTTACAGGTAATTCATGACCCTAGTTACAGGTAATTCATGACCTAAGTTACAGGTAATTCATGACCCAAGTTACAGGTAATTCATGACATAAGTTACAGGTAATTCACGACCTGTTACAGGTAATTCATGACCCAAGTTACAGGTAATTCATGACCCAAGTTACAGGTAATTCATGACCCAAGTTACAGGTAATACATGCTCACTAAATATTCTAAACTTGTAAAATATATTTTAGAAATGTGAGTGTTAGCCAAGTAATAAGCAGAATCAGTGAAATATAACAGCTACAAAGCGCCTTAAAAATAAATCCTCATTAACGAGTAACATTTTATTTAGTCTTTCGATTTTTAAATCATCAAATCATAACAAAAAAGGACATAAATAAACACGTCATAACTTGGGACAAATACAAACTAACAAATTCTTTCTAAGTTTTTAAGTGTGCCTACCGGCAACAAGAGGCTTAGCTGCAGAGACAGCGACACCTTGAATTCTTGGGATATTTACGTCATACGATCAGTTACTGTTTCCATCCGGGTTGTTTACCTGTCGGATAGTCGCCATGTTGACACTCATGTCACCGCCGGTCAAGGTGTTGACGGACCGTGTCTCTGACCCCCATCGTTCGGACACCGGGTCTGACCGGCGTGCGCGTATTGCAAATATGGTCAGATTATGCGCATTACAACCAGGTTGTTAGGGGGTGGAGGGGTCAGTACCCAAGTTTGATCTACTTATGACTTGAGGGTGGACCAGGGGGTGAGGGAAGGGGGGAGATTCCATCCCCATGCATAAATACAGGTGGGAAGGGCTCAGGTACAGACAAAAGATCGAAGTATGTTCCTGTGTTAAGACAACATAGCAAGGAAATGATGATTTGACAATAATATTTCATTATTAGGAAAGTTGGAAAGCTTAAAATGGTTGAAATCTTTACATAAAGTTGCACAGTTTCTGGATTTCTTCGAATCATTGGATGGTGTGTGGATCATCTTATTGCAATGAGACAACGAAAATATAGTTTAAGATTTGGATGAAAGTTTTTATTTTAAAAAATATTTAATATCAACAGCAGTTATTATTAAAACTTGTTTTGTGGTCAAAAAAGTCCTGGATATCTAACGATGGAGAACCTGTCTTGGTTGGTAAGTTGGAGCATGGAACCTTTTATTTTATTTGCTTTTTATTAACGGAAAAGGGGTGGTGGTGGGAAATATTTGAAACGACTATTTTACCAATGTGTGGACGTCAATGGAGACATGATTACATAAATAAGAGGTACAAAATATTGACCTAATACCTTTGTGAGTGACTACATTTTGGTAGGTCTAACATTTCAAGTAGAAGTTCGGAACAAAAGTTATGAATTCTATTTGGCACATGATCTAGATTCTCTTTCAACCACTTGTGTTGTTTGTATTACTTTCAACAACTTGTGTTGCTTGTATTACTTTCAACCACTTGTGTTGCTTGTACTACTTTCAGCCACTTGTGTTGCTTGTATTACTTTCAACCACTTGTGTTGCTTGTATTACTTTCAGCCACTTGTGTTGCTTGTAATACTTTCAACCACCTGTGTTGCTTGTATTACTTTCAACAAATTGCGTTGCTTGTATTACTTTCAACCACTTGTGTTGCTTGTATTACTTTCAACCACTTGTGTTGCTTGTATTACTTTCAACCACTTGTGTTGCTTGTATTACTTTCAACAACTTGTGTTGCTTGTATTACTTTCAACCACTTGTGTTGCTTTTATTACTTTCAACCACCTGTGTTGCTTGTATTACTTTCAACTAATTGCGTTGCTTGTATTACTTTCAACCACTTGTGTTGCTTGTATTACTTTCAGCCACTTGTGTTGCTTGTATTACTTTCAAATAATTGTGTTGCTTGTATTACTTTCAACTAATTGTGTTGCTTGTATTACTTTCAAATAATTGTGTTGCTTGTATTACTTTCAACTAATTGCGTTGCTTGTATTACTTTCAACCACTTGTGTTGCTTGTATTACTTTCAACCACTTGTGTTGCTTGTATTACTTTCAACTAATTGCGTTGCTTGTATTACTTTCAACCACTTGTGTTGTTTGTATTGCTTTCAACTAATTGCGTTGCTTGTATTACTTTCAACCACTTGTGTTGCTTGTATTACTTTCAACCACTTGTGTTGCTTGTACTACTTTCAACCACTTGTGTTGCTTGTAATACTTTCAACCACTTGTGTTGCTTGTATTACTTTCAACAACTTGTGTTGCTTCTATTACTTTCAACCACTTGTGTTGCTTGTATTACTTTCAACTAATTGCGTTGCTTGTATTACTTTCAACCACTTGTGTTGCTTGTACTACTTTCAGCCACTTGTGTTGATTGTATTACTTTCAAATAATTGTGTTGCTTGTATTACTTTCAACTAATTGTGTAGCTTGTATTACATTCAACCACCTGTGTTGCTTGTATTACTTTCAACTAATTGCGTTGCTTGTATTACTTTCAACTAATTGTGTTGCTTGTATTACTTTCAACCACCTGTGTTGCTTGTAATACTTTCAACCACTTGTGTTGCTTGTATTACTTTCAACCACTTGTGTTGCTTGTATTACTTTCAACCACCTGTGCTGCTTGTATTACTTTCAACTAATTGCGTTGCTTGTATTACTTTCAACCACTTGTGTTGCTTGTATTATTTTCAGCGACTTGTGTTGCTTGTAATACTTTCAACCACCTGTGTTGCTTGTATTACTTTCAACTAATTGCGTTGCTTGTATTCAGTGGCGGATTTAGCTATACGGCAGGGGGGGCGGGTCGCCCCCCCCCCCGCGCTCCAGTAGGGTCTAAAATGNTTTCGTGCTACGGGAGGGGGGGGGGGGCGCCCCCCCCCCCCCGCTCCGGTAGGGTCTAAAATAGGGCCCCCCCCCCCCCCCGAGACGCCATCATGAACACTAAATAGGTGTAACTAGAGCAAAAAAAAAAAAAAAGAATGCTAAACACGAAAAATTTAATCAACACTTAACTGCAATAGGACAATATTGGCTTGCTAAATATCGTATTTCAAAACTGTAATATCTAGTTTGGTCAGTCAGGAGCGTCGCTAAGTTGAAAAGAATAGAGAAATATTGAAACGACTGATAAACGTGACGTTTTTCTTGATTTTGAGCAAAACAAGGTTTGCTATTCAGAGTACACAGAGAAAATTCTTGCTTTAGACTTTAGGGACGTTAGTTGTAGAAATACTTGAAATGTTTGTTAAATCACAAGTTTATTAGCCAACTATGATTCCACTTTGGACAGTCATCTAGAGTTTAAAAGAAAAATGAAATTTACTTAAATAATGATGTGCAGATTGATTTAATTCAATCATTTGCATCTGAATTATCGGCAGTAATTGATAATGAACATGTACTTTCTGTAATTATCGATTAGACGGACCATTGACATATTTGAAATTGATCAGATGTCATTTTACGTTCAGTTTCAAAATCAGGACATGTGGAACTACATATTACAAAAGCGAGACATTGATATCACAATCTGAGGAGGAAAGGCATATGTTGGCTCATCTGTGATATCTTGAACTAAGAGTGGCCTTCAAACCTTCATACAATGCCATCTATGTTCATTGTTGTACTCATGTTTTGAATTTGGTCAATATCAAAGCAATGTCTGTAAACAGTGATGTATACAGTTGTTTTTTGGCACAGCTGACAGGTATTCTTTACGTCTAGTTTACAACGTCTACATACTCTTTTAAAAAATCGAAAATCTCAATATGAATCAACAGTAGATACTCTGAAATGACTTTTTGATACAAGATGAGCAAGCCGTAGGCCGTAAGCATGCAGTTGANTCGACATAACATAAAGGAAGTGTCAGAGCAGAAGCAATGGGACTATCTGCTGTAATAACAAAATATTCTTTTGTTTTTTCTGATGCTATTTGTACAAAAGTTGGTTGATATTTTCATGTTATCAAACCACTTGCAGCTCAAGAGTATTGACATTGCAATTGCAAAACGATTGATCGATGTTGGAAGAAATAATTTTATTGAAATGAGAAGCGATCAAGCTTTTTAAAATTCTGAAAGTAGATGTCTAATAATTTATTAACGAAAATTGTTCCAAACTAGATGTTAAAAACAAAATTTAAAGAAACGCGAATTGCAGAAAATAAAAGTTTGGCAGGTGAACTGAGTAGAGATGAAAGGGCTGATGATCCAACTGTTTTAAATCTGAAACGTACTTCACTATCTTGGATACACTTCTAAAATAAATAGATGATCGATTTAATGACTTTAAGGGCGCAGCTATTTATTTCTATTGTATTGATCCATCACAAATGTTGGAAGAAAATAAAGATCCTCTTCGAAGTTTATGCATAATTTACAAACCATTAACCTAGATGAAGCATTCTTGAATATTATACCTACAAAGATTTTATGCATCACAACGTCCATCATTATCTAGTGAGCTACGACTTAAAGAGTTTCTGCCATTCTTGACTGAAAAATAAATGGCATCAGGTCTCTCTTGTTTGTCAATATTCTATAAACATTTACTTGAATCTTCCTGTTAGCAATGATTGAAAATCATCAAAAGTTATTTGCGCTCAACAATGACAAACGAACGTCTGTCTGGATTGGCAATAATTTCAAATGAACGTGATCTATGTGAGAACGTTGACTTTGAATCAACGATAAATCGTTTCGCTTCACGTAGAAAGAAATTTAAATAAGGCTCAGGGCTCTTTATAAATTCGTATAAACTAAGTTTCTTTCTTAGATCAATAAATATACTACTGAAAAAAATATACGTTACTATTTTGAAAACATATCTGTTTATATTGTTTCTTCTGTTTGACTTGTTTGTTAATTTGGGAATTTTACTAAATTAGTAGGCTAATAATTAGTATTGAAAACGGCTGCGGATATTAACGATTAATTTCTCGACTAACCCTTAAAAATTTTAAGGATTAAATTATTTTTAACCATTAATCGACCCATCACTTAAAAATAATTTGAAGTCAAAAAGTAAACACATTTTTTTTTTTAAAAATGCGTCTGATAAATAATTTCCTGAAGATTACACGAACTTTTTGGTAATGGTCGTAATGGAGTTTGACTCTGAAACAGAAATGACGACAGCTCTTCTGATGAATTACCGCGTTACAAAATGGAGATGGAAGTTCTTGAATCCATTAATCCTGTACAATGGTGGAAAATTAATGAACACCGATATCCGATAAGGTCATTCCTTGCCAAGACCATTTTGAGCAAACCAGTTTAAGTTTTCTCAGTTCTATGTGAATGATTGTTCAACTCGGCTGGTTATATTGTCAATTAGATCCGCTCATCACTTGAACAAATAAATGTCAACACGCTTGTCTTTTTGCGTAGTTCGTGAAAAGTTGATATATAAAGGAGACATGCCAGTGTTATTTAGATTTTCAACAAGAACGTGAAATGGGTGTTACTTATGACATCATAAATTAAAATTGTTGGCTTTAATCGAAATTAACGATTAATTAATCGTTAATTTTTCAAAAGTTAACAATTAAATTTAAATTAATCGTTAACAGCCCTAGAAATTTACCCAATGCTCTGATATTTGTAAAATTTTGCGGCGCCCCCTAAAATTCTCCTGGCCCCCCACGCAGACAAAGCTAAATCCGCCACTGCTTGTATTACTTTCAACCACTTGTGTTGCTTGTATTACTTTCAACCACTTGTGTTGCTTGTATTACTTTCAAACACTTGTGTTGCTTGTATTACTTTCAACCACTTGTGTTGCTTGTATTACTTTCAACCACTTGTGTTGCTTGTATTACTTTCAACCACTTGTGTTGCTTGTATTACTTTCAACAACTTGTGTTGCTTGTATTGTTTAGAAACTCTTGACTAAGGCGGGTATCAAACAGATACAAAGAGACTCTATGTGATGACGTCATTTATTCCTTTACCCACAGTCATCTATGTCCGTATGGCTTGCCTTCAGCACCACACTGTTTCTAATTGGAGCGCGTGTGTCGTTGCTATGGTTACTGCGTCTGTACAAGTACGAGCAAATTCACCCAGTTACTTGGTAAGAGTGGTCGTTCTTGTTACGCTCTCACTAACTCTCTCTCTTTCTCTGTCTCTCACTCTCATTAGTCTTTCTCCAAACAGTTTCTTAATCTGTGCAACCGTCCATCTTAATGGTTCTCTCTACCACTCTTACAAGTCTTACTTTCTCTCCTTTACTCTTTACCCATGTATCTTTCTCTATTCTATATGTTTGAGGCTCTGCAACTTCTTTGGTAATATTTCTGTATTTTAAGGCATATCTGCCCCTTTATGTGGGTATTTCAACGTAAATATTATGATTATGTTAATCTCTTATAATTAAAATCTGGTTTATGTTGACACAAAAACTCCTTTGGTCCAACCACAACGACAGCACCATTAATAGTGTATATTTTCACGACAGACGAAGTCACATGAGTTTACCAATAACATCAAATTTAACATAATGTCTTATCAGGTACATAATTATACTTGCTCTGATTGGCGTCCCTCAAATCTCCAACTTGTTTTACATTTTATGGAACACGCCCATCATCAGTGCAGCCAATCGGGAGCGACTTCCTAGAGTATCTAATATAGTGATGGTAAGTAAACGTCTTCCTACTGTAATAGGCAGTGCTTTTTGTCAGTGGGAACTCATGGGAACTGAGTTCCCATAACTTTTTTGGCCAGATTCGTGTATATTTATATAAATAGTCGGCATTTTACTTACTGTCAGTCCTTTTTACAGTGGGGACTCACGGGAACGACGTAAATTACAGTTTACAAATAAACAAACCAAGTGGCAAACGCTGTTATTCTACTAATATGATATCTATGGACCATAGATATCATAACAGTTATTATTAGTAGAATATAATAAGAATAACAGCGTTAGCCATAAGTTAAAAAACAGATGTGAAATGAGTTCCCAAACACTTTTCGCTAGAAAAAAAAGCACTGGTAATATTAATATAGTGATGGGGTTATATTAATATTTATGTCTTATGTACCAATTATTTTGATGTTCGAGTCCCCATCTTTCACTATTGTGTAAAAAAACATTTGAACTACAACATCTATATGCAGGATAACAATTATCATTACACAGCTCCAACTATACTATAGCTATAGGCTATAGGCTGTGGAAAAAGTAGTTTCGAAGGAAAAAAAATCATGTCTATAAAGGTTTTTTTAGGGCTGGTTAAAAAAAAACAAGTGTATAAGGATGCAATAATTTTCTATATAGGTCTGTAGTAGGTAAGATTTTTAAAAATCTAGATATTAGGGCTGCGGAAATTAACGATTTATTAATAGATTAATTGCTACAAATTTTAATAGATTGAGATTAATTTGTTTGATTAAAATTTGATTAAAATTTAAGAAAATATTTCTAATATCCCCCCCCCCCCATTTATTAATAATGTATATTTTCTGTTTCTAAAATACTCTTCCCTCGTAGTAGTATTATTTATTTAGACTTGCACAGGCATATAAAAAGGTTTTTCTTCCTTATTTCTTGCATAGCATATCGAATTTGCTGTGCTACTTCACAAAATTTGGGAGCCATGGAATTACAGCGACTAAACCAATTTCGTGAAATAATGAATCGCAACTTAACGGGATATCTTTATATGCGTTATATAATTAATAGAAATGAATCGATTATTCGATTAAATTTTTCATCGATTTATTGGAAAAAAATTGTTTAATCAGTTCCTGCCCTACAAGATATTCGTCGCTTTATTCTGCAGCTTGGAACTACATTCTGATTATTTTTTTTATTTTGTTAATAATCTATTTGAAATACACCATCGCTTTTATCGAGACATTTTTATGTTACTTATTTAATATGTTCAAAACAAATACTGACAGGGAGTCATATCAAGCATTCTAGAGGGCGTGGCCACTGCCATTTTCGCCACGGAAGTTGCTCATACACTTCCGGAACCCGTGATCATAACCTTACCATACGCAACCTTGACATTCCTCGTTTTGAGACATGTTTGCGACCATCTGAAGGTAAAGATCATGCTATTTTATGACGTTACTTTTACATGTCTAAATTTAAGGAAGATTTTATTAAAGAGAATTTACGTCAATTAGATCTACATGAATTATAATTTATCACGCATAGCTACGGTAAATCCATTCTCCTGCAAATTGTGAAATATATTTTTATTTATTTATTTTTAAAAATTTAAAACACACCTGGCGTGTAAATTTACCGAAAGGTATACAGTTTATAATGAATCACATACAGTGGCGTTGTTAGGTGGTGTGGTGGGGGCGGGCCACCCCGGATGACATCATCAGGAGGGTGACGCCAAACTGTAAAATTCTTTATATTCCCATTATTTTCACTGGAAAACTCGGTGGGGTTCTATGGGTTAAGTCGTGAGGGGGTGACACCATGAGTTCCCCCCTGGTGTAACCAACCCTAGTGACGCCTCTGATCACATATTATTAAAAATACATAAGTAATGTGATTTATTTTAGACAGTCTTTCAAATTCTTGTTTGTTAATCCAAGTAACTATTTTGTCTCCATCTTCAACAAGGATCCAGTGTTAAAACTTGAAACTAAATGTTGGCCAAAAGTCCCTCGTATCGTCTGCTGCTCCGTTCAAGTGCTGTCCGTTTGCTACATGTTCTGTGTAGTCGGTGTTGTTGGTGGAATACTGAGTGGATGGTCGACATTTGGGTTAGTTGTTGTAAAACAATAGATTCAAGTGCTACTTTTAGGGCCGTCCTTAAAGTAAGTCATGATCAAGAGAGGGGGGGAGTGGTAAGAAAGTGTGACAGTTTGGGACAGGGGGGGTCCGGCCATGTGCGACGTCACGGTGTTTTATTTTAAATTTTAGTTATTTTGTTAAAAGAAAATTATTTGTGTTCGAAAGTATGACGTACTTTTGGGGGAGTGGTCTGAGATTCGTGACAGGCGGAGGGGGGGGGGGCTCTGAGATTTGTAGCAGGCGGAGGGGAGAATTAAAATGGTCAAAAATAGTGTGGCGTATTTTATGGACGGCCCCATAGCATTGTAAATTGCAGCATTTGTTAAAAGTTGTTATTTGACCTTAAAATTGCTCCAAAAATTTAAAATATATCATATAGAATAGGACTAAGATAAAGCTTTTATATGTTTTAAATCATGAAATTTGAAAGTGTTTTCTTTGACATACGATATTTTATACCCCCCCCCCCTCCACACACACTTTTTTTTTGTCATACCCACCACATTTCTATAAAGACGTTGTTCAATTGAACTCACGGCACATTATATAGGTCAGTTTTAAGGACTATTGACCCCTCTCATCTCCAGACTGACCCCAACGGCCTGTGTCATCCTTGTGGTCAGCATTCCCATCCTAGGAGCCGTCTGGTATCCAGGTGTGCAGAGACTCACTCAGACCTCGAGTACATCTAGCAGACGATGCCCGACAGTTGACCTCATTTACGCCCCCACCAAAGTCGTCTCCGTGTGCCTCGCTTTGTTTCTCTCCATCTTCTTCAAGCTCGAAGATTTCCGGAATTTCCCGGGAGCGAGCCTCATGTTCGGGATGGTAGAGTTCACAGAGATCAAGATTTGGTTTCCAGTCACGTGTTGCTGCGTCAGCGGTGGTCTTGGCCTGCTCAGCGTCATGGCGTCAATCAAAGTAGGACTGACGACTCCTGGCATGAAGATTCCCATGTTTCTGTGCCCACCGTTATCCATAGTCCTGACGGCAATTTTGTGGGATGACTTCGAAACGGACGCGTTTTGGGAGGTAACAGGAAGTGGGGTTTACTCCTGGGCCGCCATTGGTTTATCATCAGTCACGTGGCTTATTCCTTTTCTTCTGCCGTCTTTCGCTGGATTTAGGAGTTGTGACATAACAAAACGGGATTTGAAAAATGATGCGTTCGCCTTCACATGGAGCTCCTTCTTCCTGGAGCCAAAATTAATCTCAGCAAACATTAAAGAAGAGCTCATTTCAATGGGAGAGAAGGAAGTGGATCGCGAGAACTCTTCTACTAACCAGAGGAAGACAATTTTTATCTGTACCACGATGTACAAGGAGAACGAGTCAGAGATGTTAAGGTACCTGACGAGCATTAAAAATGTTTTTGAGAATAATGACGAGAAGAAGATCAGAATAGAGGCTCACGTTTTCTTTGATAGTTCCATTCGTGCGGGGAAAATCAACACCAGAGGGCGCCACTTACTAGCTTTGTTGTGTCAAATATTTGAATTGAATATCAACGATTTGCAGAAGCTCGCCACGCCGTACGGATGCCAGGTCACCACTAAACATCTTTTGAACCATCCGGTGTACATCCACTTCAAGGACGCTGCCAATGTCAAGGCCAAGAAAAGGTGGAGTCAGGTGATGTACATGCATTACGTCTTACGATTCAGGAACGATTCGATTTCTCGAGTTAACGACTCCGGATTTCATGGACAGGAAAACAATGACCTGTACAGCAAACACAGGACGCCTGATAGGCTGTCGTTGATTGACAGCTTTTACCAGAACCGCCAATCGTCTGACAGCAGCACCCCGCGCCCATCATCCCCCCATTCCTACTGTCCGATCTACAGCCTGCCGGTCAAGGCGCCGATGCATGTTGTTGGAGGGTACGCACCTCACTGGACGACGTCGGGGCCGCGCAAAGAGCTCTCCAGCCCCAGTGGCATCCTGGCTGCTCTGGCTACTCACATGGCCCCATGCACATGGGGCTCTGGTGAGACTCCGTACACATGGGGCTCTGGTGAGACTTTCCATCTCATGGCTGATGAACATCTCAGCTCCTGGAAGTCTTCGATATCACTTGGATCTGACAAAGACGGCAGCAGTACATCAGGCGGGTAAGGCTAACCACATGACCATTGGTGATAGATAGTCACACTAGTTTAGCTAGTCTCACTACATGAACATTGGTGATAGATAGTCACACTAGTCTAGCTAGTCTCACTACATGACCATTGGTGATAGACAGTCACACTAGTTTAGCTAGTCTCGCTACATGACCATTGGTGATAGATAGTCACCCTAGTTAAGCTAGTCTCACTACATGACCATTGGTGATAGATGGTCACACAAGTTTAGCTTTTGTCACTACATGACCGTTGGTGATAGATGGTCACACTAGTTTAGCTAGTCTCGCTACATGACCATTGGTGAGAGATAGTCACACTAGTTTAGCTAGTCTCGCTACATGACCATTGGTGAGAGATAGTCACACTAGTTTAGCTAATCTCACTACATGACCATTGGTGATAGATAGTCACACTAGTTTAGCTAGTCTCACTACATGACCATGGGAACTATCTAGTCTCACTACATGGCCATTGGTGATAGATGGTCACACACGTTTAGCTATTCTCACTACATGACCATTGGTGATAGATAGTCACACTAGTTTAGCTAGTCTCACTACATGACCATTGGGGAGAGATAGTCACACTTGTTTAGCTAGTCTCACTACATGACCATTGGTGATAGATAGTCACACCAGTTTAGCTAATCTCACTACATGAGCATTGGTGAGAGATAGTCACACTAGTTTAGCTAGTCTCACTACATGACCATTGGTGATAGATAGTCACACTAGTTTAGCTAGTCTCACTACATGACCATGGGAAACTATCTAGTCTCACTACATGACCATTGGTGATAGATGGTCACACAAGTTTAGCTATTCTCACTACATGACCATTGGTGATAGATAGTCACACTAGTTTAGCTAGTCTCACTACATGACCATTGGTGAGAGATAGTCACACTAGTTTAGCTATTCTCACTACATGACCATTAGTGAGAGAGAGTCACACTAGTTTAGATTGTTTCACTACATGACCATTGGTGATAGTCACACTAGTTTAGCTAGTCTCACTACATGACCATAGGAACTATCTAGTATCACTACATGACCATTGGTGATAGATGGTCACACAAGTTTAGCTATTCTAACTACATGATCATTCGTGATAGATGGTCACACTAGTTTAGCTAGTCTCACTACATGACCATTGGTGAAAGATAGTCACACTAGTTTAGCTATTCTCACTACATGACCATTGGTGAGAGAAAGTCACTCTAGTTTAGCTAGTCTCACTACATGAGCATTGGTGAGAGATAGTCACACAAGTTTAGCTAATCTCACTACATGACCATTGGTGATAGTCACTCTAGTTTAGCTAGTCTCAATACATGACATGGGAGCTATCTAGTCTCACTGGCACAGCTAGTCTCACTACATGACCATTGGTGGTAGATAGTCACACTAGTTTAGCTAGTCTCAATACATGAAAATGGGGGCTATCTAGTTTCACTAGCTCAGCTAGTCTCACTACATGACCATGGGGGCTATCTAGTCTCACTAGCTCAGCTAGTCTCACTACAAGACCATTGCGGCTATCTAGCCTCACTAGCTCAGCTATTCTCACTACATGACCATGGGGCTAACTTGTCTCACTGGCTCAGCTAGTCTCACTACATGACCATGGGAAATAGCTAGTCTCTCACTAGTTTAGGTAGTCTCACTAGTTAAGCTAGTCTCACTACGTGATCATTGGTCATAACTTATTTCACTATCTTAGCTAGTCTCTCTACATAACTATTGGGGTTAGCCTGTTTCACTTGCTAGCCTCTCTGTTGTGACAAATCGTGACCAAGTAGCCCTGTTACAATTAACTATTTTATCATCAACATGAACAAAATTTAAGATTCTCCTAATGTCTTGTCTCATATTACTACAATGTATTAGAAGAGATGTACTGTGAGCGAACCAAGCTTCGCCTATAGCAAACTTTATTTTCTATTTTTCCTATTACATATAACCCACCCCTGACAATCATACCTCCTGACATCACAAGTTTCCAAACCCTCTAACATAATGATAAAGTTCAACCCCCCTCCCCTCAACGCCCCTGAGCCATGCCTCACTTGTTATCACGACACTTATGAAAACTTGTGGTCACCATGACAGCACAGAAACCTCCTGGGCCAGCAACTCTAACGACAACCTGCCAGAAAGACAGATGACCAAGCTGACGTCACTTGATGACGTTTACCTCCTTACGACTGATGCTGACACAGGTAAGAAGCAGTGGCGCAGACGACATTTTCTTTCAAACACAAGCCATAGATAAGCGTAGGACGCAATAATCTTCTGTATAGATGGAGCGTCTGTAATAGATAAAATAAGATAAGATACACATTTAATTCTCGTTTTTTCTCCAAATATTAAATCAATACATATTTTATTGTAAGGAATCATCAAAATACAAGCAAATGTAGCAATAAAGATAGTTAACTAAGCTGATATCTAGATTGAAACATTTAAGAGGAGAATGCAGCGTGAGTCAGGTTGTAATAATCTCCCACTTTGTGTTTCAGCGTTCAACTCCAAGAGTTTGGACCATGTGTTAGAACACTGTGAGTCAGACCCAAACATAGGGGCAGTTTGTGGCAGGACTGTCCCCATCGGAGCACCTAAACCAATTGTCTGGTATCAGAAGTTTGAGTACGCTAAAGGTGATGACCAACGTTCGTGGTGTAACGATGCAATCAATAATTAAATTATTTAGTAAATAACGAAACTTTTCCAACTGTAATAAATTATTAAAACATAAAACTGAAACTCTAGCAACATTAGACCTGTACTAGAATAGACATCTTAATATGGGACCCATCCATAAAAGAAAACATCGATAAACTAGATTTTTTTGTTAAAAGATTTATTAGAATATAAAAATAATCAGTCGATGAGATAGAAAGTCCCTTGATACGACAAGCATGAGATGACCCAGTGGCGTCGCTAGGGTGGTGTGGTGGGGGCGGGCCGCCCCGGGTGACACCATCAGGGGGGTGACACCAGACTGTAAAATTCTATATACTTCCGTTATTTGGCACTGGAAAACTCAGAGGAGTTCTATTGGTTAAATCGTAAGGGGGTGACACCAAAAGCTACCGCCCCGGGTGACACCATGAGCTACCGCCCCGGGTGACACCAACCTTAGTGACGCCTCTGAGATGACCACAGGCCAAGTGGTAACCAATGGAAGTTAGAATTTTTCCCTCACAAGTTAATCAGAAAACTTGCTCAATGCATGGGAGAATTTACGATTCACTATTGGGAAATGACGTTGGGAGAAGCCGCATGAATCGAGAGATTATTGTTCGGAGCCCCGCTAATATTGTGTGAATGATTCAATAAAACGTAACTTAAAAAATCATTTTTCCTATAAGGGAATTAAACGCTTTTTCTATTTCAGATTTTTGGTTGGTGAAATCTTCTCAAAACGTAATTGGTTCCGTGACTTGCTGCCCCGGATGTTTCAGCATTTATCGTGGTGCTGCCATGGCAACCGTTGTGTCAGAATTCAGTAAACCAGCTAACTCTGCTTTTGACAGTCTCGTCATGGATCATGGTAAACTGAATTTGGCGTGTAATTAATGTTATGAAAACTGTGTATGACGGAGACTGATGACGGAGACCGAAGACATACACAGAAGACGTAAACTTAAGACGTAGACTGGTGATCTCATAAGCCAAACGTTACCTTAACCGAACATGACATACTTCCAAGAAAACGTCAACTGAAAAGGATGTAAGATAAAAAGGATGTGCACTAAAGATGGCGCCACACTTATGTTGTGAACCTCCAGTATAAGTTTTATTTATTATTATTATTATTATTAATTTCTTAAACTGCTTCACTTATATTCGGAAGTCCATGATTGTCCATTACATTATGGGCCTATCAGACGCTCATAAAGTTTTGACTATCATCTACTGAGCCCAATGAATATTTCTTTAACCAGGAGAAGACAGGTGGCTGTGTACACTACTAATGCAGCGTGGTTGGCGCCTGGGATACTCATGTCCTGCCCAGAATTCAACTCACTGCCCAGAGACCGTTGGGGAATTCTTACGTCAAAGGCGGCGCTGGGTTTTATCGGAGCTCTCCAATATGGCAGCCATTTTCCAGTCAGTACCGGAACTGGTTCGGAACAACTCGTCTTTCTCCGCCATGTTTTTGCTATCTTTGCTGACCACTTTTCTTTGGGTCATCTTGTCCCCCGCCACCACCATTGTGTTCTTATGCGCCGGCCTTGACCTGCTGTTCAGAATGCCGATGACCGTGACCCTGCCGGTGTCCGTCGGAGTTTTCCTGTTGTACTGCCTCGTGTGCTGTGTCTCAAGCCAAGGGAAGCAGAAGATGATATCTATAGCACTGACATCTGTCATGGCTGTCACAGTCTTGTCACTTAGCATCGGGTTTATCCTTTACGTCGTCAGTGCCGTACAGAGAGGTGAGTAGAGTCTTACTAAACTTAGTCGTGTGAATAGTCTTTGTTACATTAGTCGTGTCAGTAGTCTTTGTTACATTAGTCGTGTAAGTAGATTTCATTTGAGCTCAGGGACTGAAGAAAAACTAATGTTAAGTCATTTCAATCATTTAAAATACGAAATTAAAATGCGTAAAACATTTTCAAACTAATTTATCCACTAAAAAGACTAGAACTCATTCTTAAAATATTAAATATAGATCCTATCTAATGCGTTATAAGATTATTGATATAATAACTTGACGTCTGTGTCTCATGAACACGTCAGACGTCCAAGACCACGGCTACGGCCAGTTCCGGCCCTACTGCCTGGTCTTCCTCCTCATAGCCGTGATCATCTACGCTGCACTGCTCCACCCACGGGAGAGCATCAGTCTTGTCTACGGCCTGCCCTACGCCCTGCTCTTTCCAGCGATGTTCGTCATGCTGCCTGTCTACGCCTTAGGGAACATGCTGGACCAATCCTGGGGAACTAGGGAGGTAAGAAATGTAACGGGAACTTGTTGGGGAACTCGGGAGGTAAGCAGTATAACGGAAACTTGTTGAGGAACTCGGGGGGGTAAGCAGTATAACGGAAACTTGTTGAGGAACTCGGGGGGTAAGCAGTATAACGGAAACTTGTTGAGGAACTCGGGAGGTAAGCAGTATAACGGAAACTTGTTGAGGAACTCGGGAGGTAAACAGTATAACGGGAACTTGTTGGGGAACTCGGGAGGTAAGCAGTATAACGGAAACTTGTTGGGGACCTCGGGAGGGGAGAAGATTCATGTTGACGAAGGGGAACAAGCGAATTAATTGGTGATAAACTGAAAGGAGGATTTTTTAAAATTGAGTTTTTAACTTTCGTTTGTGTTTAGGAAATTTGAGTGGTGTTTAAGTAGGTTGGGAGCAAACTGTAATAATTAATGGATCTAAACCTGCACCAATAAAATTTAACTCAATGAACTGTGCTAGATCCCTTACTTTTTTAATTTATGTAAATAATTTACTCAACAATATCTCAACAGGAACAAAAGTTAGGTTATTTGCTGATGATTGTATAATCTATACAACAATTAAGTCAGAAAAAGATAGCAAAATTTTACATAAAGACTTAGATGAATTAATAAAATGGGTAACTAACTGGAGTATGTCCTTCCACCCAGAAAAATGTCAACTGATAAGAGTAACAAAGAAAAAGAAACAAATAAATTCAAAACACTTCATTCAGGGAAAAGAACTACACAAACTTAAGATACAAAATACTTAGGAGTAATATAATAAATGAGAAACAATCATGGAGTCCCCATGTCAATGAAGTTTATTAAAAAATCAAACAAGACCTTAGGTTTATTAAAAAAAACTAAAATGCTACCTCACCCAGGTGAGACCTATACTAGAATATGCATCTTCTGTATGGGACCCATCCACCAAAGAAAACATTGATAAACTAGAACAAATTCAAAACAGAGCTGCCAGATTCATTACTGGAGAATATTCAACACTGACAAAAATAACACCATTAGTTAAATCGTTAAACCTTGAAACACTAGAGGATAGAAGAACCAAGAGTAAATTAGTAATAATACATAAAGCAATTAATTCTAATTGAGAAATACAACACAAAGATAACTTAATACAACCCTCAGATAAACATAAGGATAGAAACACTTTTTTTTATTCCGTATGTAAGAACAAACACATACAAATTTTCGTTCTTCCTATTAGGAATTCGGGCGTGGCATGGGATGCCTGAAGAAACCAGGAGAACCAATACTTTATCATCATTTAAATAATAAGAATGCAGGACTAGTCACGAACTATAGATAAGCGAAGGTCGAAATAATCTGTAATTAGCGTCTGTAACGGATAAGATAAAGTAGGTAAGAGGGTTTTGGTCAACGTCTATTTACTGAATAAAACTGCGGGCCGTATAGAAAAAAAAGGAACGTACACTTTGTGGTGTAGGCTATAGCTTTTGTTTGTTATTATTTCACTCTCTTTCAACACGCATGACTGAGCTCAACTGTGATAGTGGATTTATCAGTGTCTTTATTTCTACCCAGCTCCGTTGTTGCTTCAGTTTGTACATAACAAATACCGCCTCATTATGATAAACTGTACGTGTCTACAGCTTCTTAAATGTTAAACACACCCCACACCTAAATGTTAAACAGACCTCACATCTAAATGTTAAATACACCCCACATCTAAATGTTAAATACACTCCACATCTAAATTTTAAATACACCCCACATCTAAATGTTAAATACACCCCTATCTAAATGTTAAATACAACCCACACCTAAATGTTAAATACACCCCACACCGAAATGTTAAATACACCCCACACCTAAATGTTAAATACACCCCACACCTAAATGTTAAATACACCCCACACCTAAATGTTAAATACACCCCGCACCTAAATGTTAAATACACCCCACACCTAAATGTTAAATACACCCCACATCCAAATGTTAAATACACCCTATATCTAAATGTTAAATACACCTCACATCTAAATGTTAAATACACCCCATATCTAATTGTTTGTGTTCACATTTGACTTGTGTCTAACAGGCAGGTACACACAGTTGTTGCCAGGTGCCAGAAGTAGAGGATGGTGAAGAAGATTTTAATGGTAAATTTACAACCTCTTGATATTAGTAAAATGAATTCTTTCTATAAACAAAAATTGAATAATAGGATTACCCTTTTGACCTCAGGCATAAAAGCTCGTTAATGTAGACTGAAATCAAGATATATTTAGAAATATGCGAATAAAGAACTTTTTTATATTATATATATTATTTGAATTATATGACATTTATTTAAACCCACACTGATAGCAATGTTCTTTCATGTTTTCATCTGTCATCAGAATACTCAGTCGATACCAAGAGTCTTCAAGATCTCTCGGTGACCCCGGAGGGAGAGAGAGAGGGTCTGTTCTGGAAAAATCTACAAAACACTTTAATCGGAAATGACGTGAATAACGGTAAATCTGGTGACGTATTGTCCGACGATCTCAGTCGCCTGCATCGCGTGTCCATGTCTTGGTTCATCTCCTCCAACATGCTGTGGTTTCTCGTTCTTGGCGTCCTCTACACGGTGGCCGGAAGTGACGTCATCTGTTATTGCGTGGCCGCCGTCTTCAGTTTCTCGCTCATGGTCCAGCTGATAGGTCTGACGTGTTACAAGTTTAGCATGTTGCTCAACCGCCACCTCAAGAACAGGACGACCGTGAAACTCTCGTCTTACTGAACGTCGTCGGACACACTACGCCATTGGTCAGTCCAACCCTCTCTCACCGTGATGGGTGAGTTGGTCGTGCTCTGCAGTATTTGATGTGGAGGATAAAAACATTTACAAAACTGATGTTATGTGCCGCATCCGTCATGAAGCAAATAAGAGCGGACTATTTGAAATGAAGCAAATAAGAGCGGACTATTTGAAATGAAGCAAATAAGAGCGGACTATTTGAAATGAAGCTAATAAGAGCGGACTATTTGAAATACTTCACAGACGGTTATTTGACGATTTTGTCTCAATTAAGTACGATTTTAAAGTTTGTGGTTTTAGATGATGTGTTTGAGAGTGTGTCATATCATTTTAATTGAGTTCTGAGTCATTTAGTTTTGATTGATGTCTGTGTCTTGTAAGGCTGCTTGTGTTTAATAGGTAATACATTTTACGACATGTATTTACATAATCTCGTGTGCTTTTTGATTCATCATCAAATATTTTCTTTTCTACCGTTACAAGAAAGAAAAGTTAAAAGTCTCTTGTCATTGTGTTTCAAGCTTGTTTTGAAGAAAAAAATGCCAACAAAATACAGGTAATAAAAGTTTGACATAGTTTATGCTTCGAGGAACATTTACAAACGTTTATAAATTGACAATAAATACAACAAAACTGCTAAAAGACATGGATCGACTTTCTCGATTCCGTCTCATTTATTATATAGCAAAACATTGGAACATGGCACTAACATTACCTAACTAATTTATTTAAAATTAAAATGATCAATCCCTTAGAAAAATATATATTTAAAAAACAACCCAAAATTCAATATGCGAAACAATAATTGGAATGTCTGTCAATCTTTCCTTGCAAAAAATAACCCCACCCACCATCTCCATCAGGCACCCACTCAGCTTGACACAAACCAAACTTGTGGGCTCTGAAAAAAAAACGCATCAACATTTTTATTTGATAGTCCATATTTATGAATCATCATGAAAATTATTTATGAAACTTAAATCAATTTAGCACAGCTTATATTATTGTTAAGTTTATATAAATTCCCATTCATTTGCTGATAGTTTACCGGAGAAGTTCTTCAATCACAAATTAGCGTAATCAGTGGATTAGCATTGAGCATATTTTTAATGAAAAAATTGAAACAGAAACATCATAGCGTTCCTATGAAAATAGTTCGTTGTGTGAGCGATAGTTAGCGTCCAGCCGTTGATCAGAATATGGTGACAGTGTCCAGGGTCAAGCTAGGCAACGACATTCGGAATGACCGGTAAGTCAGGCAGCCTGGCGAAATAACGGCGACAGCTGACAGAGCCACAGGTGTAGATCTGAAAGAAACAAATTAGATGTTACAAAAATTTTAAATGGTAGCTCATAGAAACAAATTAGATGTTACTAAACTTTTCAATGGTAACTCATATACGTCATAGAGCCACAGGTGTAGATCTGAAAGAAACAAATTAGATGTTTCTAAACTTTTCAATGGTAACACCATTAGCCAGACGTCTTTGTCTCATTTATAAAACAATTCCAATATTCTACTTATACCTGGAATGAATTATTTGTTATTATTTTGTGATTATGACGTCTCAACAAGTCCTAACGAAAGTCTAACAACCATTTTCATCTACTACAGTTGTCAAGCACATGACACTTTCTAAATAAACCTAACTTTTCTTATCTTCCACCATCGTTATGAAAATAATATATGTAGTTACCATATGTTGCCCATATACTTACCTACTATCAATTCCTTCAAAACAAATCTGTCCTATATTATATGTATTTACCATATGTTGCCCATATACTTACCTACTATCAATTCCTTCATAACAAATCTGACCTATATTAAATGTATTTGCCAAATGTCGCCCAACTACTTACCTACTATCGATTCCGTCATAACAAATCTGACCTATATTAAATGTATTTGCCAAATGTCGCTTAACTACTTACCTACTATCGATTCCGTCATAATAAATCGGACCTATATTAAATGTATTTGCCAAATGTCGCCCAACTACTTACCTACTATCGATTCCGTCATAACAAATCTGACCTATATTAAATGTATTTGCCAAATGTCGCCCAGCTACTTACCTACTATCGATTCCGTCATAACAAATCTGACCTATATTAAATGTATTTGCCAAATGTTGCCCAACTACTTACCTACTATCAATTCCTTCATAACAAATCTGACCTATATTAAATGTATTTGCCAAATGTCGCCCAACTACTTACCTGCTATCGATTCCGTCATAACAAATCTGTCTCATATTATATGCATTAACTATGTGCCGCCCAGCCACGACCTACCATCAATTCCTTAATAACAAACGTCAATCATATTTTCACACCAAATATTCCCATGGTGATATAGAAATCTTACATCTGCCGCTACAAAAAGGCGATATTGCTAACAAGTTATAGTCTCACCACCAACCATCCCCCATCTTGGCTACCATCATTCACAGACAGTAAGTTATAGTCTCCCCACCAACCATCCCCCATCTTGGCTACCATCATTCACAGACATTAAGGTATAGTCTCCCCACCAAACATCCCCCATCTTGTCTACGGCATTGTCACAGAAGTGTAGGTTTGAACCTTACCACTACGTGTTCGCCCATGTCGTTGATGTGTCTCTCCACCTCCTGCGGCTTGCCCCACCCTACCTCCAGGGGCGTCATCTCGAGAATGAGTTTTCCATCCCTGTAACTGGTGAACACCTGTGAGGTGGGGGGGGGGTAGAAACATTTTTTTAAAATAATGCTAGAATAAAATGTAGGCATTTGACCTTTAACCCCCAACCCAATAGACTAATCATATTGATGAACCTTTTTGACAGTTTCCTCGTTTGAAATAAAAGTGTGTGTGTGTGGTGTGTGTGTACGTGTGTGTGGTGTGTGTGTGTTTGTTTATGTGTGTGGTGTGTGTGTGGGTGGTGTGAGTGTGGTGTGTGTGTGTGTGGTGTGTGTGTGTGGTGTGGGTCGTGTGTGTGGTGTGTTTGTGTGTGTGGTGTGTGATGTGTGGTGTGTGTGTGGGTATGGTGTCGGTGTGTTGAGTATGTGTGTGTGGTGTGTGTGTGTGGTGTGTGTGTGTGGTGTGGGTCGTGTGTGTGGTGTGTTTGTGTGTGTGGTGTGTGATGTGTGGTGTGTGTGTGGGTATGGTGTCGGTGTGTTGAGTGTGTGTGTGTGGTGTGTGTGTGTGGTGTGTGTGTGTGGTGTGGGTCGTGTGTGTGGTGTGTTTGTGTGTGTGGTGTGTGGTGTGTGTGTGGGTATGGTGACGGTGTGTGGAGTGTGTGTGTGTGTGTGGGGTGGGTGTATGCATGGGCGTCGCTAGGAATTTTTCCAGGGGGGGGGCAAAAAAAATCACGTTTTTTAATTT
>MUZC01000111.1:124011-163145 GCA_002072015.1 Radix auricularia | reverse complement strand
GGGTTAATAATCGGCCAAAATTGCGTGACGTCAATTCTGGACTGCTCCTAACTGACAATGCTATACAGGTTTAATTTTCAATTAAATTTAAGTTTAAGTATAACATAAGTGCTGCAAAAAGTCTAAGAGATTAATAAGACTCACAAAGTAGCGTTGTAATAGCTAAAATAAAACATATATTAAAGCATTTAATAAATCAAAAACGTAAGTTCTCATAAGAAAATTATATTTTGCTCTGAAGTAATATACGTGTAGAAACTGTAGGATTGCCAAAGATGGATAGAAAATTATTTACAGGCTTTAAAAAAAGCAACCAAAAGAAGTGAAATCGCGGGATTCCGAAATGCCGTTATTAGAAGATTTGGTGCGTCTGAACAATCTGACTCATCATTGGCGTTGAGGACATCAGTACAAGTCAACAGCCAGACACAGCTGAGGCTACTGTTTCTAATTTGACACTTATTCATTTTCTAAATTGAATATTGGAAGGTGAACTGTTGGACAAGAATAGCTTTGCCCCCCTCCCCCCATGCGTATTTTTGCTAAAAATGTGACAGAAATTTTATTATTAACAATCAATAATGTAATCAGTTATAATTGCAGATATAATTCTTTTTTTTATTTTTGAAATGTGTTCACTGTCTTCAATGTAATTAACTTGCGGGGGACTTAAGTTCAGTTTTATGGTAAAAAAAAGTATGAAATTTTTCTCAAATGTGGGGGGGGGGGGCAAATGCCTCCTGCCCCCCTGTATACGCCCATGTGTGTGTGTGTGCGTGTGTGTGTGTGTGTGTGTGTGTGTGTGTGTGTGTGTGTGTGGAGGATGAACGGTGTCAGAACTTTGTTGTAATTCATGAGCGCCCTCATACGTCATAATCACACAACTTACCATGAAATAAAAGAAAAAAAAAAACAATTGTTTATATAGTTATATGTTAAAGACAGGGCTGCAAAATTTAAAGATTAATTGATCGATTAATCGTTAATTTTTTAAAATAAATTTTCTAACGATTAATCGGCTCATCACTTACTAATGTTAAAAAAAAGGTAGCTTATAAATATAAATACATTTTCGGACGATTACACGAGCGTTTTGGTTTTAAACTATTGACTGACGAGAATGTTCCAAATGTTGATAAAGTTTATTGCATCCATTGTGAGAACTCGTTTGCCTAGCGTGGTTCTAGGACTTCGCCTACATATCACCTGCAAACCAAACATCCACTACAGTCTACAGTCAACTATTAATTAATCGTTAATTTTTCAAAAATTAACTATTTAATTTAAAGTAATCGCTAACAGCCCTAGTTAAAAATAAATTGTTTTAACTCGACATGGCCACCCCTATCACACCAGACACACTAGTATATAGACGAGGTCTACAGTTTACATGGCCACCCCTCACCCCACCACACTAGTATATAGACGAGGTCTCCAGTTTACATGGCCACCCCTCACCCCACCACACTAGTATATAGACGAGGTCTACAGTTTACATGGCTTCCCTTCACCCCATCAGACACAATCCACTTTGCACAGATGATTGGTTCTTTTATCATTAAATTATTTGACAGACATATCCCCATTTCACTTTCTTCGTTTTCCCTCGTTGTCTTCAAAATCTCCTCCATATGACAGTATTTATATCGGTGTAACAGGCCAGATTAAACCCATGATCAGAATAACCCGGGTATATTTTGGTCAGGGGTTTAATATGACCTGTTACGAGATAAAGAACACTCTTCATTTTTTTTTTGGAAGTTAAGAGAGTACTTATGTAAAATTCTAATACACTTTGCCTTCACAAACTATATCAGGGGAGTCTAAAGTCCGACCCGCGGGCAAAAACCGACCCGTAATGCAATTTTAACTGGCCCGCAGCCTTATTTTAAATATTTAATTGACCGACGTATTGTTTAAGTAACGAAATTATATTTTGAATAAAAGTCGACTTTTAAAAACTGTCTTGAGTGTGTCAAATAGATAACTCTTTTTTATTATTTAAAAAAAAAAAACGTGGACATGGGTTTTTAAAACCCGATGACGTAATATACTTTTAAGTGTACGAAATTTGTTAAGGGCATACGGTAAAAATCTATGAATTCATTAAAAAAAATTTTGCCGACTCAGAAGCAGATATGATGGCGGTGAACTTGAAAATTTTAAATAGTTTTTTGTATCACAATTTGGTAAATCATTTACTGATGGCGAGTTTGTAAAAAATACTTTATGAAAATTGATGAAAAATCTGTCCCGAGAAAAAGCTGGTGTTTGCTAATGTTTACCTGTCGCGCAACACTGTGGCTCGCAAAATTTAAGAAATATCAATTTACGACTTACATTAAGTGACAATTAATGGCAATAGCAGAAATAATTGATCTTTTTTTTCCGATAGCTTGTGATGAAAGCACTGCTGCATCTGACACTACACAACTTCTCATTTTTTTAGAGGAGTTAAAGATGACATGTGTGTGAATGAAGAAACTCATGATTTTTAGAGTCTTAAAGACCAAACAAGGGGAAAAGATTTACATGTATTTACTTTCGTTTGTTCTGTGGTCACACACACCTTAGTTTACTCTATAGTTAGTGATCTAAAAGACGCTAATGATACAGGTACCACACACACCTTAGTTTACTCTATAGTTAGTGTTCTAAAAGTCGCTAATGATACAGTAATCACACACACCTTAGTTTACTCTATAGTTAGTGTTCTAAAGGACGCTAATGATACAGGTATCACACACACCTTAGTTTACTCTATAGTTAGTGTTCTAAATGTCGCTAATGTTACAGTAATCACACACACCTTAGTTTACTCTATAGTTAGTGTTCTAAATGTCACTAATGTTACAGTAATCACACACACCTTAGTTTACTCTATAGTTAGTGATCTAAAAGACGTTAATGATACAGGTATCACACACACCTTAGTTTACTCTATAGTTAGTGTTCTAAAGGACGCTAATGATACAGCAATCACACACACCTTAGTTTACTCTATAGTTAGTGTTCTAAAGGACGCTAATGATACAGGTATCACACACACCTTAGTTTACTCTATAGTTAGTGTTCTAAATGCCGCTAATGTTACAGTAATCACACACACCTTATTTTACTCTATAGTTAGTGTTCTAAATGTCACTAATGTTACAGTAATCACACACACCTTAGTTTACTCTATAGTTAGTGTTCTAAAAGACGCTAATGTTACAGTAATCACACACACCTTAGTTTACTCTATAGTTAGTGATCTAAAAGACGTTAATGATACAGGTACCACACACACCTTAGTTTACTCTATAGTTAGTGTTCTAAAAGACGCTAATGATACAGGTATCACACACACCTTAGTTTACTCTATAGTTAGTGTTCTAAAAGACGCTAATGATACAGGTACCACAGGTACCACAGGTACCACAGCCACTTACACTTTGTCGTGTTTTCTCCACCAGGTTCTCCACCGCCTCGTCCAGTTGGAAGACGTAGTTCTGGTTGTGGAATGTGGAACGGAAGCTGACGTAGATCTTGTCCCCCCTCACACTAAACACCTGCTCAGGGGTTCCGCTGCTGGCAATTTTTCGCTGGAATATTCCAACACCTGTTTAATTGGTGTGAGAAAGGATTCGTGCTTTGTTTTGTTCACGTTATTTTCTAAAACTCTACATAAAGCTCACTACAAACTAAGAAATAGGGGCCACTGAACTATATCATGTTTCATTTATTCCCTGAAGCAAGATTTTAAGCTTTTAAATAGCATCAATTAAAAATAATACCACTTCTATAAGATGTGGTTAACGGCCTTTGAAACGTAACTGTCATTGTATCTCATCAAAGTCCATAATAAACAATCCCCCCTTCATTAACATACGTATTCAGTGATCTATAACAAACACATACAAATTCTCATTCTTCCCGTCCGTAATTCGGGCGTGAAATTGGTTGCCTCGGGACTTCAGGAAAACCAACACTTTATCAATTTTTTTAAAATCTAAAAAAATGTAAGACTAGAAATTAACCACGGATAAGCGTTGGCGCAATAATTTTCTACATAGAAGGGGCGTCTGTAACGGTTAAGATATATAAGATAACACTGAAAGTATCAATATATCCCCTCCATGTTCTTAATCAACTAGCCCAGCCCTACAGTGTTATATCATACCAAGATGATATATTGACCCATTTCCCTGCTCTGTTGTAAAGACAAATAACACCGATCACGTACCTGCTGCCTTCAGGTATTCATCGTACAAGTCTGACCGCGCCAACTTCCAGCGTCCACCAAACTTGGCCTGTATCTCTTTCAACACCGGATTTCCCGGTTCTTCTTCCTTCAACACAAACATAGCAGGCTTGACCACAGGCGGGGCCGTTGTTGGGGCCACAGTTGGTGATGGGGCCCCAGAGCTTGTTGTAGATGTGGTGGGAGCTGCTGTGGTAGTCGTCTGCTGTGTCGTTGCTGTTGTTTGTGGTAGTGCTTGTTGACTCTGTGCAGGTTCTACTTGAAGTGTTGGGACAGGCGGTTGTACCGGTGTTTGCGCCGGGGGTGAGAGCTGTGCTGGTGTAGGCGCTTGGGAGGTTAGATTTGTTGTGGCTGCTGTCTGGGGTGTAGGGTCAAATCCCAACCCTAAAAGATCCCCCTCCATGATTGCTGATGTCTGCTGCCAAACTCTCAGGGGCTACGCCGGGAGGACAAGGCGAGAGTCAGAAGGTTGACGACATGAAGAATTGGGTCAGTGACATGGGAGGAAGACATTAACCAACGGATAAATATACAAATATAAGCACAACGGTGTTGGTGTCTGGGGGGGGGGGGAGGGAGGAACTCATGAGATCAATGGCCCCCATCCCCCAGGCCAAGGATTCCATCAGTAGACATCTCAGAGGCATCTCATGGTATATTGAATTAAAAAGTTTAAAATAACCTTCCCGGAAGTTCAAAGCTGAACATGTATATTATCAATGTCAGTGTAAATTATCTGTTGTTTTTTTCTTTAAAAAATTGAATTCGCTGGGAATGTAAGTCTAACCCTAAAACTAACCCTAACCCTCATTCTAACCCTAATTCTAAACCTATCTCTAAGCCTAACTCTATTTAGTTCCCACACGGCTATCAAAGCGATGCTCGTCCAAAGTCTTACTATTCAATGTATACAAGATAAGCATTGATTATTTCAAGTCATTATCATGAATATATTGAGTTATAAGGAAAATTTAAATAGTGTGTTAATTATTTTTTATTTATCTATTTTTTAAATAGTTAAATGTGTTTTAGATAGTGTAAACCGTTCATTTTTATACTGACATTTTGTGTGTGTGTGTGTTTAAGTGAGCTCTCAATATAAACTATCTGATAAAGAAAATTAGATTACGTCAGCAGCATGCAAGGGAAAGGGGGGATGTTGGCTTTGTTCTCTCAGTTATTTTGCTCGAGGCGTCACTAGGGTTGGTGTCACCCAAGGTGGTAACCAGAGGCGTCACTATGGTTGGTGTCACCCAAGGTGGTAACCAGAGGCGTCACTAGGGTTGGTGTCACCCAAGGTGGTAACCAGAGGCGTCACTAGGGTTGGTATCACCCAAGGTGGTAACCAGAGGCGTCACTAGGGTTGGTGTCACCCAAGGTGGTAGCCAGAGGCGTCACTAGGGTTGGTGTCACCCAAGGTGGTAGCCAGAGGCGTCACTAGGGTTGGTGTCACCCAAGGTGGTAACTCATGGTATCACCCCCCCCCCCCCCGACTTAACCAATAGACCTCCTCCACATTTTCCAGTGCCAAAGAACGCGAACATACAGAATGATACATTTTGGTATCATCCCTTGGGATGGTGTCACCCGGGCGAGCCGCACTTCTCGCACCTCCATGCAGTGACGCCACTACTTACTAATTAATTTCGTGACGGTGACCCGTAAAATAGCACACAACAAAAGATCACAGATGCTAATGTTTTAAGATGGATTGCCAACGAAGTAGAGCGCTCTTATGTTTGTTTGTGCCAATTTTCCCGTATTTCGTTGTTTTCTATATGATTTTTTTTTTTTTTTACATGAAATCGTTGGTGTCACCCCACCTGATGGTGTCACCCGGGGCATTCCGCCCCCTCCGCACCCTTAATGACGTCACTGACAATAAATATATTTCTCATTTTATTCCAAACTAGTTTCTAAGTTATCTGGACTTCTTATCTTATCTTAGATATACAGACGCTCCTTCTATGCAGAAGATAATTGCGTCCACAGACCATGAGAGATGATCTGTTGGCAAGTGATGCAGCGGTCACAGGCCACGGCTATAGGGGTTCCACGCATTAGTTAGGTACCTATTCAGAGCTGGGTGACTCGGGGACTCCTCAGGCCGCGAGAACAAATCCTCACCTTCGTGTGGATTCGAACCCGTGACCATCGGTATGGCAGTCGAGAGCGCTACCTCTCGACCACCACGTCCCACTTAAACAGATGGACGTTTGAAAGAATTGTAAATACTGAAAGAAATACATGTACTACAATACTAGGGTATCACCCGTCAAAAATGACGTAAGTTTTCAAAATAAATAGTAGCGATTACTCGCTCGTCCACTTCCTTTTTATTAAAAAAATGGTAGTGAGTATATTCTCGTCAGGACGACCCAATATGCGGCTGCATACGCGCTCGTTCACTTCCGGTTATTGCTATTCTTGGTAACATTTTTTTTATAAGGTTAAACATTTCATCGGTGAATGTGTGGCTGTGTGGTCATATTGATAGTAAGATAGTACGCTACATCGTAGTTCCGGGGTTCGATGTCTTATTGATGCCTATTTTTCTTTTTTTGTTTTTTTTTTCAAACAATACTACATGAATTGATAATGAATAAGATTTTTTGGGGTTTTTTTTAAAATGGTTTGTTTTGTGTTAGGTTTAGGGATAGACTTTAGGGTTACGTTAAGTGATAGTTATTAGGGTTTGGGTTAGGTTTAGTGATAGTTTTTAGGGTTTGGGTTAGGTTTAGTGATAGCTTTTAGGGTTTGGGTTAGGTTTAGTGATAGTTTTTAGGGTTGGGTTAGGTTTAGTGATAGTTTTTAGGGTTTTGGGTTAGGTTTAGTGATAGATTTTAGCGATTGTTTGAATGCACATATAGAATCGGAGGTTCAATGAAAGGCGCAGTGAATACTTGTAACTCTTCAATTTTATAAACATCATTTTATAAACAATGTTACTAAGAATAGCAATAACCGGAAGTGAACGAGCGCGTATGCAGCCGCATATTGGGTCGTCCTGACGAGGCGATACTCACTACCAAAAAAAAATTTACAAAGAATAGCAATAACCGGAACTAGACGAGGGAGTACACAGCTGTATACACGGTCGTTTTGACGAGCGAGAAATCACTACCTTATTGTATTAATTTTTGTTTTATTCATTTATTATCGGATTAACAATTTTATGCGGATGTTGGAAAAGAATTATTTTTGGTGCCTTCTAAAATTAGTATCATCACGGATGGGACATACATTGCAAATGAGAGAGAGAGAGAGAGAGAGAGAGAGAGAGAGAGAGAGAGAGAGAGACAGGGTGTAAGAGCGAGGAGTGAAAGTGAATTAGAGAACATAAATTCATATCAATAGTTTCGCGAAAACTTGGCATCCATGACACCAACCGATACTAGGAAACAATTCATATTAGTACAAAATTACGTGGTAATTCTCATTATTTAAAAAAATTGTGATTACACATTATACCATAATTTATATTCGCAATCAACGTATATACACTAAGCAAAACCCTAAATAAACTATTTAGAAAAGAATTGTTTCTACCTATAGCACGTTAGATTTACTCAGTCGACGTATCCACTGACGGCAGATCCCACCTCTGTCCCACCTCTTGTTTCAAAACCTTGATTGACATGCACGTCCTAAAGTTAACCCACTAATCAGTGCAAGTTGTTGGTGTGTCCTGCTATATCTCACACTTTGGCCACATCTCCAGTCTCCCGGCCATCGGTCACAGATATGTATCTGTTTATCTGTTTACCTTGGAACTTATCAGTGTCGACACAACAAGCATCCGTGTATCGCATGACACAGAGGCAGAGCGGAGAAATGATACGAGGATGGGATCAAACTCTTTGCCAGATTTAAGACGCTGTATAAAGTGCGTGAATTAATTTTAGTTTTAACGAGAAAACGAATGGGATACCTCGATATCACGTATTATATATATATATATATATATATATATATTACGGGTCTTGTATTTGAATGGTGATAATACAAGAAAGGCTACTAATTTCCAATACATTGTTATACACAGATCGTCAATGAACTTTCAAACTTAAACAATACTCTCTGACCATTAGCGTAACATTATACAGTTTTCCTTTATCATTACATTGTAACAGATGAGAACAACTAACAAAATTATACCAATGTGTCTCTAGGCTGGTCACTAATCTTTGAGGTCAAAGACTTAAATCGGCTGTCAGTAAGAAGTGAGGGAAGATCACTTAAGATCACCTTGATTTACGCCGCTGGCTTTCTAGCAGAGGGCATTGGACAAACCAAGCCACAATGATGGACAAACAGCACATCAGGGTTTGACAAGACAACAAGAGAGAGTTTGACTAGACAGAACACGAGTTTGACAAGACAGAACACGAGTTTGACAAGACAGAACACGAGTTTAACAAGACAGAAAAGAGTTTGATAAGACAGAACACGAGTTTGACAAGACAGAACACGAGTTTGACAAGACAGAACACGAGTTTGACAAGACAGAACACGAGTTTGACAAGCGAGTTTGACAAGACAGAACACGAGTTTGACAAGACAGAACACGAGTTTGACAAGACAGAGCACGAGTTTGACAAGACAGAGCACGAGTTTGACCAGAAAAATTGCAAAGTTTTACCAGAAAATTAGCAAATTAGTGTGTGTGGGGTGGAGGTGGGGTGAGCGGAAAAGTTCATATAATTTAAAAGAAATGCAATAGTTATAAAATAATTAACTCATACCAGAAAAAGGCAAAATTATTGGCCTACAGCCCCTATAAGTACATTATGTTATATTTAAAATGCTTTCAGATTTTTTTCAGGATTTAGTTGTTTAAGTTTGCAAAGTTTCATTAAAATATATCAATCTATGTAGAGGTATGTGCGGAACAAACTAACAAACCTTAGTCTTTTATAAAAATGATTTATAGTGACCTTTTCCCCTAAAACCGAATAAATCAATTTGCTCATGCTTGTATAAAAAGCATTGACGTGTTTGAAAATAAAATTGCGTTAAAATCAAGTATGAAAAATACGAGAGAGGTTGCTTACTTCCCCTTATTACATATAATTATAAAATTTTACAGCCGCAAGAGCTTTGACTTAATTACTTTAATGTAAGCAGCTGCCATATAATTCTTGTTCAGTTTTAATTATCATTATCAGCCTAAACACACAGATGTGAAGGTCGATTACGTCTATCTCACCCACACGCCACTGTTATCTCACTACTCGTTATTGTTATCTCACCGTCCTGTGTTGAGTACAAAGTAATTAACTATCGTTTCTTTCAATGAACGCCCAATGAAAGATCAACTGTTTACATATTGATTGCAGAGTTCTCTATTACAATGTAACATTTACTAACAGACATAAATGTAACATTCAACAAGTTAAAGACAAAGATATCGCAGAACTTAAATTACATAAATAGCTAGATGACATCAAATCTACTTGATAGTGACTTTTTTTGTCAAACATTATTAAAAATCGACTTGTTAATAAATGAGTTTTGCAGTTACATCTTTTAGCGTGTAATTTTGAGTCCAAATTAAAGAGATTGTACGGAACGTTGGCAACACTGATATGAAAAGAAGGGGGGGGGGGAGAATGTATGCCGCCACAATCAATTAACACATTGATACACCTTCTTGTGGATTATACATCAGATAACATTATCTGGCCTTGTCGCCTGTATCAAATTGGACTTCCTACACAATTTGTGATTGACAACTTTCTAGCAGGTGAACTTAAGTGCTTTGGCCTGGACAGTACTTTTAGTGCTTTGGCCTGGACAGTACTTTTAGTGCTTTGGCCTGGACAGTACTTAAATGCGTTTTGGCCTGGACAGTACTTTTATGTGCTTAGGCCTGGACAGTACTTTGATGTGCTTTGGCCTGGACAGTACTTTGATGTGCCTTGGCCTGGAATGTACTTTGATGTGCCTTGGCCTGGAATGTACTTTGATGTGCTTTGACCTGGACAGTATTTTGATGTGCTTTGGCCTGGACAGTACTTTGATGTGCTTTGGTCTGGATAGTACTTTGATGTGCTTTGGCCTGGACAGTACTTTATGTGCTTTGGCCTGGACAGTACTTTATGTGCTTTGGCCTGGACAGTACTTTGATGTGCTTTGGCATGGGCCAAGTTATGTAGCCTCAATCCCTGACACTATACACATAGGGTGATACAAAACAATACACTATGTATCCAAAGTTATGTTATTACTAACTGGAGGGCATGTTATGTTAGTATACATTAACACGGACACCAAGAATTAAAAAGCAATATTTATTAGCAACAATACAAATATACATTAATTAATACATAAACTTAACAGATTTAAATGCTGTCTTATCACAGACTCAATCAATTCAGTCAATCTTGCTAATGTAAGCACCAATCAGAATTAAACATCTTATCTGATCTTCCTTACTTCATGCCATGATAAACTCTCAAACAATGAGAGAAAATTTGATATACAGGAAGAGAGAGCATTAAAAAGTAATTTTTAAAACATGGGACAGTATGTCAGTCCATTCCCTACTGTCACAGCATAAACCCATCAATAGGCTTAAAAAGAAAGAAAATCGGGGTAAAAATCAACTAAAATTGCATGATGTCATTTATGGAGGGCCTCTTAATGCAATTTTCATATATCTTTTATTTCCTGATAACACATTATCAAATTAGGTGTAAACTGTAAACTATGCATTATTACTTCCAAATTTGAGATTTCTGTTAAAATAGCATAATATTAATCAATACTTTCTTGTTTCTATGCGGGGACATAATCCTAAGTTATACAAATAAAAATCAACACAATCTCTTAAACTTACAAGTCACAGCCAGAGTGGATGCTTGAAGGGATTTTAATGATTCATTTAAACTTTATAAATAACTTTCTCTCACAAGAAATAAAATAACTATTCTTAGCACAGAGAGACCATTTCAATGTGCAGAATCCATTTGAGAAACACAACGAATTTGTGGTTAAACCTTCTACTGGGCACAGGTTCTTCCATTCTCTATCTCTGTACCAGCAAGACATGTCACATTTATGATTGAATGAGTAGAAAATTCATATCTTTGGTGCAAGTAAACATAGATAAATGAAATAAATATGAAAATTTACAGGCAACAAGGATTTATCTCAGAATGAACACAAATATTTTTTTAAAAAATAAATTTGGTGTTTGCTATTTTCCGTCATGTGCACTATAAACATACGCTATTACTATTATTATCAGGAATTCACAATCTCTTTCTTCCCAGCCAGAAAGAAAAGAATAAACATGATGCTGATGTTTCCTATAAATCAAATTCAAAATCAATTCAATTTCTTAAATCTCAATAGCTACAATTTAAATCCTTAGATAAGTGATAGTGAGGCAACCATTCCATCACAACCACTATCAACAAAAAAAAAAACAAAAAAAAAAAAACAAAAAACCGAGAATCATTTTTTAAAAATGCAACCAAAGTCTTAAAAACGTTTTGAAAAGTTTGAATAAACAAAAGAAAGTCATAAGTGGCTAATTTGCTATCATCTGTTTAGCTTCTGTGCCCAGGATAGTGTTAAAGGAGTTAACTTTGAGATGAAGACATCAATAGGGTTTAAGATTGTTATGTCTATCTTGGCTTGAGATTGTTAGTCTATGTTGGTTTGAGATTGTTATGTCTACATTGGTATGAGATTGTTATGTCTATGTTAGGTTAAAAGGGGTTCAACTTGACAGGTTCAATGGTTTCCTTCAATGAATTAAAAGGAGTTCAACTTGACAGGTTCAATGGTTTCCTTCAATGAATTAAAAGGGGTTCAACTTGACAGGTTCAATGGTTTCCTTCAATGTATTAAAAGGGGTTCAACTTGACAGGTTCAATGGTTTCCTTCAATGAATTAAAAGGTGTTCAACTTGACAGGTTCTATTGTTTCCTTCAAGGAATTAAAAGGGGTTCAACTTGACAGGTTCTATTGTTTCCTTCAATGAGTTGATAAGTCGGTTTCCTGTGATGATACTGGTTGTAGCCACCACATAGTCAGTGCCTCCTGACAGAGAGAGAAAGAAAAAAACCTCTTGTCACAGCTCAGTCAAATTAAACTATCTCAAAGAGGGCATAAAGTTGTGCTTACTTACTGTTGAAGATTTAATCAGGAATCATTAGATATTTTTCAGATTCTGAGTAAGTAGCAAATGGGAAACTTAATCATAAATCATTTAGTTGATAAATTATCAATTACTCATCAGTCCTACATTAAAAAATATGACAATTTTAAGTGTTCAATGTTCAATTGGACACCTTTTGTCTGACTGGTGAGATTCAAATATTTTTGTGCCAATAACTGCATTTTTTAAATGTTCTCTTTTCATTGACTTATGTGAAGAATCTCATAAAGTATCACATAAAATAGTACACGGAATTACAAGGATAGAAAACATAGTTTGGGAAGCAATAAGGTTGAATCTAGTGATCACTGTAAGATAAAATTGCTTGATGATAGAGGTTTAATACAATGTATAGATGGGGGAAGCTAAGAAAATGAGGATGAAAGTTAGTTGACTGTTTCCTTGTGACTGTGTGCATTACTTCTGTAGGCAGGTCGTTATCCCGTTATATCATAAACAATGTTCCCTCTAAAGTTTGTTGGTTTGTGTGCAAAATAACTAATTCGTGTGCAAAATCGCACAGCATCCATTATTTGGTGCTAATTTTTAATCATTAATAGATATTATATTATTATAAAAATTAGCTGGGCTGTATTTATACGACGTCTCCACGGCCGCACGGCTGTGTAGCTTAAAGGAAACATTGATTATATTAGAAAATATGAAACAAATATAAAAAAACATTTGCTATTGAATAATTTTACAATAATTGTTTAAACTGTTCATGAAATGGTGTAAGTTATTAAATAGATTTATTTTGTATAAACATTTTGAGCAAGGATTAGGTTATCATAACAGTTAAGCTACACCAGTCTTCACTAGTTTGCCAAGGAAAAAAGGTCAAAGTCATAGCTCAATCAGGATTTTAAAATCAATGTTGCAGAATGGATTTGAAAGCAGGGGTATGGACTGGTGGTAGGTTCACACATGAAGAGATTCAAGTCATACATGAGACGGAGCACCTAGTGGACACTTCCACCGTCGGTATGGTAGCGTTTAACATCTTCAATCAGCTCTTCCATTATGGAGTTTCCCGTAATGATACGGGTAGTAGCAATGACATACTCCTGAGGAACACCTGTGTTAGCTTGCATGCAACACGCACAAATGATTTAGAAACATGAAATCATGATTGTGTAAATCACCTTTATTAACTAGGATAAAATTGGGAATCTTTTTAAACTAAAACTTTTGTAATTTTTCATATTTTATTTCTAATAATCAAATTTTTCATAATATGTCAAGAACTGAAGGAGGTGGTTTATCATTTACATCTCCCTCAATATCATGGAAACAGAAAAACTCATCATCACTGTTCTATTTGTAAATAATGAAATTCACTCAAATCAGTTTTTATAATAACAGCTCATTTTAAGATGAGTAATGTTGTCTGAGGCCTAAAGTTTGAAACCACTTGAAAGAGCTTGAAAGGGTGACCAGCTGATGAGTTACACAATTTCACAATTTTCTTATAATTCTAAGATTAAAATGATATCAGACAACTGAAACTTGACTACAATATCAGACATGACTTTCTTCAGGATACCATGATTACTGATGAAGATGACATTATATAAGACTTTTAAAACCAATAAAATAGATCCAATATTTAAGACAATATCACCATGTCTAAAAAAACCCAACAAATGTAGTATAGAATGATTTCTTAAGCTTACCGTCGTCTTGCTGAGCCAAAAATCGTAATGCTGCCACCTCTGCCTGGGTGACACCACCCAAAAAGAAAACTAAGGTCAGCTTCTGCTCCCCCATGCTTGACTGAGAAGATGTGACAGATGCTCCTGTCAATTGAAAATCAAACCTTGGATACTTGTACAGAACTAGGGACTTTTCTTGACAAAAATAACTAGAGAGAACAATGAATTGATATGCTCAAATATCCAGTCAATAAAGCCTATTAATGTCTGCCTAAGCCAAACAAAACTCACTTCTTTTGCGAAGCCCCATTGGAATTTGCTGGACTTCTTCGACTTTGGGGCCTGGTAAGATGTTAAGAACCTCTGTGATACTGCGCCACCCTGGACGTGCCAAGTACTGAGCAAGTCTGACACTTAGAGGTGCATAACCACTGTACACATAGGCAATGTCATTAGGATTCTGGGGAAGAAAAGTCAGTGATAAAATTATTTGCTCCAACACAGCGGTTCCCAACCTGTGGGTCATGTCCCACAAGCCAAGGGGGTTGCAACGTGTTTTTAGAGGATCGCAAACTGTTGACTAAAAAAATATTCACTATAAAGCAAATTTGCTCTATTTTGTAAAAAACTTTATTGAAAATGACTAATTTAAATTTCAGGAGGTTCGGGGGTCACATGGCTTTTATAAAAAAGGGTCGCAACCCAAAAAAGTTTGGGAACCACTGTTCTAACAAATTTCCTGCTTTTAGTTGTTATATTTGACTCTTGACAAGGGCTGTCAGTACTGAGAGATAATATCCAAGCAAAGTCTAATTTAGGTTATTTTAATTTTGTTACATTTTGAGTTCATTTATTATTTTATATTGCACTTTAAGGTTTATAGGTTGTCACGTATTACGAATTGAATTACATCTATTCTAATTTGTATTGGCTTGTCTAGGGGAACGTGACAATAGAAAAAGCCGTTGTGTCACTATCTTAAGTCTGAATTTAACCACAGACTTACAATGAATAACACAAGAAATCGGAAAGTAAAATATTAACTGAATGTTTAATAAAATATAAATCAAATAGTACTTTTAAAGGAATCACATTAAGTTACAAGCAACAAAAAAAACACAAACATCTACTCAATACAGAATTGAGAGGTTGACTAAACCCTTTTACAAAAATGGCATGTAAAAATATTACACTTCAAGAGTTTTAAAAGATAACTACAATTACCAGCAAGGCCTTGAAAAGGAAAAATCTCAACTTACACTAACGATACCACGCAGGGGTCACGCACAGTCTCCGCGATACTGTCTCTCGGCTGTCTCCGTATGTCTTATCCCCCTCAACGTTCTACGGGCGGTCTTTTTATAGTCCACCGCGCGTCGAGCTCAAGACAACTCTAGTAGTTTCTCGAATACTATTCGAGAACAGGACAAGTCAACAACAACAAGACAGGGCTAGAACCTTCTCTAAAGAGACGGAACAAGAAAACCTCATATTTTTGACCAGATGAAAACACACAGGTCAAGGACCGGTCACACGGTCTGTGTGGCTTGAACTCGCCGCCGCTCACAAACAAACTCACTACACAAAAGGGGCAGACAACCTCGGGAATCCTCCACCCGTCTCTCGACCGCAACAGGTCAAGGGAAAACAACAAAAAAAAATAGGTAACAATGCCTAGATACGTAACAAGGTTTAGACTTTTTGTTCTCATGAATTTAAATAAGCAATACAAACCCTTAACTCTTAAAGTCGCAAAGCGTCGTAATGCGTCTCTTCCCGCTATCCTTAAAGCGTCGTAATGCGTCCCTAGATACAAATCTCGTTAGAAATGAGATCTCGGAAAGTAAAAACTCTTCAATGCTTGAAAAACTATGTATTTGACTTCCGGCAATGGCGGCCGATGCCGGCACTAGTGTTATCGCTCGATTCGAGATGTTTTTCGGTAGTTTTAACGGGTTTTTTCTCGAAGATACGTTTTTGTTATACTTTATTACTAAAATAATAGTACTAAACTACAGGTAAATATTGTTTCAAACTCAGTACGGTCTTTTGGATGCGTAAAATAGCCATTCTTAGCCTTAAAAATGAAGTCAGTATGACAATAATATTATAAATGGATTTTACGCAAATTTTTTAATTTCATAACCGGTTGATCGTAATACGGGAAATCCTTACGGGACTGAGGCGGAAGTTTTCCAAAAACCTTATGGCACTTTAAGAGTTAATAAATCAAAATTAATTGCAAATACAAGTATCATTTTAAAAAAGTAAAAAGTACTTGATAGTAAAGTAGTACAATGTTTAATATTTGGATTCATTATTCCTCGATTCTCTACTGATATTAAAATTAAGTCCATTTTGGAATGTGGGGTGGATTCATATATTCCCTAGTTTAAAAAACTATTCATTTGTCCAATCATCCCAATGTGAAATGTCTACCTGAGAGGTAATAATGAACTCACCTGTTCATTCACCTCTTCTACAATTAACTTGAGTGTTTTCCTGATAGTCTGATAATAGCGTGTGGAATGGAGACGAAGGAAACCAGTTTTTTCAAGATTAGATAATGTCACCAGATGTTCAAAACCATAAGTCTGGGAAATAGAAAAAAAAATCATAACTTTAAATTCAAATGGCTCACTCATACGTGCAAATGTATGTGGAACAAACGGCCCAAGTGTTTATATTGGCATGTACAGCTAACATCGTATATTAGTGTTGTACTGTTATTTTTAAAATAGTGTACGCTACAAATATACAAACTAAGCATACATGATGGGGCAGTCTTGATCAATTTCATAAACTATGTTTCTTATAGAAAATACTTTTAGTTTTTAAGAATGCAATAAAAACAGAAATCCAGTGGATTTCTGATTCTGATGGTATTATTTCAATGATGAACTATGAAAAACAAATGCCAACTACTTTAAGTTTGAAAAAAAAAACACCAAAAAATCACCTGAATAATCTCCTTTTTGTAATATTCTAATACTTTGGGCTTGAGTCCATCATTACATAAAGATTGAATACAGACCAGACGGAGGACCTTGCAGAGAGGCTCCATTCTAGCTATGCAGTCTTCAATGTAAGGATTTACTTTATCCGTCTCTAATCCATGTGTCAACTCTGAGGATCAAAGATCAAATCAGCTATTAGTAAAACCATTGATCAAATAAAATAAGATAGCAATTTTGAAATAAGTTCAAACAGCTCATCAATAATTAATTGATAATTAATTGATAAAATTATATCAATATTGATTTAGCCAATTGGGAGAAAATAATTACCCTTTCAATTCATGCCTTTTCTTAGTTAATTTAATTTAAGTTCTAATGCAAATATAAAGTAACTAACTAGATGATTCATTTTAAATATAAAAGCCAGTGAAAATGTGCAGAAATTAATCATCATTAAACTGAAGCGAGACATAAGTTCTTCTACTTGCAGGAGTTCTAGGACCTTTCATGAAATGTTCTGTCTCAGGATGACAGTTTGAACAATACACATGAGCAGCCAGCCTGCCATAACATTTATTGTGTCTGAGGCCTGTGGTAAGTTTACCTTGTTGACACCGCAGACATTTATTGTGTCTGAGGTAAGTTTACCTTGTTGACACCGCAGACATTTATTGTGTCTGGTGTCTGAGGTAAGTTTACCTTGTTGACACCGCAGACATTTATTGTGTCTGAGGTAAGTTAACCTTGTTGACACCGCAGACATTTATTGTGTCTGAGGCCTGAGGTAAGTTTACCTTGTTGACACCGCAGACATTTATTGTGTCTGAGGCCTGAGGTAAGTTTACCTTGTTGACACTGCAGACATTTATTGTGCCTGGGGTAAGTTTACCTTGTTGACACCGCAGACATTTATTGTGTCTGAGGCCTGAGGTAAGTTTACCTTGTTGACACCGCAGACATTTATCGTATCTGAGGCCTGAGATAAGTTTACATTGTTGACACCGCAGACATTTATTGTGTCTGAGGTAAGTTTACCTTGTTGACACCGCAGACATTTATTGTGTCTGAGGTAAGTTTACCTTGTTGACACCACAGACATTTATTGTGTCTGAGGTAAGTTTACCTTGTTGACACCGCAGACATTTATTGTGTCTGAGGTAAGTTTACCTTGTTGACACCGCAGACATTTATTGTGTCTGAGGTAAGTTTGCCTTGTTGACACCGCAGACATTTATTGTGTCTGAGGCTTGTGGTAAGTTTACCTTGTTGACACCGCAGACATTTATTGTGTCTGAGGCCTGAGGTAAGTTTACCTTGTTGACACAGCAGACATTTATTGTGCCTGGGGTAAGTTTACCTTGTTGACACCGCAGACATTTATTGTGTCTGAGGCCTGAGATAAGTTTACCTTGTTGACACCGCAGACATTTATTGTGTCTGAGGTAAGTTTATATTGTTGACACCGCAGACATTTATTGTGTCTGAGGCCTGAGGTAAGTTTACCTTGTTGACACCGCAGACAATCCAAGAACTCATCTGAGTCTGTCACTTCCTTGATCAACTCAGCTATTGAAGTGTCTGCAATGCAATATAGCATTCAATCATTTCATTGACATTATATTTGCTCAAGACTGGAATGAACATAAAATATGATTTCACAAATAAACAGCTGTTAAAAATAATCATGTAAAAATTTTTTAAAATGTATTGTACTGTAATAGATTATAACATAAATTAATATATATTCAGGCTAATTATCTCTATAACAGTTATAAATATTAGTATCAAGCTATTTTAGAGAAGATCTTGAGAATATGTGTATGCTCACGTATGCCTAATGATGAACGTGCTGCTTGCAAGTGAGGGAGCTTAGACACAAACTGTTTCATTTCTCCAACAGTCTTGGCAGAATGTCTCTCCTTTAAAAAAAATGATGTCATAGAATTATCCATGGCATACAAGTTTTTATTCACATTTATATAATACAAAAGAAAATATTTCAGTAAAAATATATGTAAACTTTGGCTTTGAGACATGAGAAAACAACTGCAATTATCTTCTGTATAGAAGGAGTGTCTGTAACAGATAAGATAAGATAATTAAGCGGTAACATCTGCAAAGATATTATAATACACAGACTACAGTAAAAATTAGCAGAAACAAGTAATGCCAGATAATAAATAAGCTGAATGTTTCAAGAGCCTGAGATGGACTATAGGCAGACACACAGAAAGAAATTTGATGGATAATCAGAATGTGGCACTTGTTATTCTGTTGTATGTTTCCTGGGGTTAAGACCATCAACACACAATTATAATTATTAGCTGACAATAGCTGTGAAATCTTATGTCCTTTATCACTTCTAGTGTAGGCATCAATTTGCTGGGAATCAATTTAGTTTTAGGAAGGTTATGTTATCCATGTAACAAACTTCAATTTTTGTAAAAACTAGTTATTTTTACACAAAATTATATATAAGCAAATGGAGTTACTTTCATATATACAGGATTTAATTTAAATACAACATAAGTCTATAATGGAAGAAATAAGTCCGGAATGATTTAACAATTTAAATATTATACTTCTCAGCATTTTGTACAGGTGGTTTAATGGCTGTCAGTCTCAGTCTTTTGATCTAAGTCTAAAGTGATGACTCACATCAAATTCAGCAGTGATTGTTTTAGCCTTGCGGCTAACTATGGAACCAACAGCGTTGAAATTTTTGTCTCGCAGTTCTGCATACAGCTCGTCAGCTGAGTTGAGAATAAATTTCTTAGGCTCAGTTAATGCTTCATCTTTTGTGTTCTTTTTTTCCTCTGGTGTTAAAAATTTTTCTGGTGGGAGCTTCACATTAGCTGAAATACATCACTGAATTTTTACTGCTCAACAAAAACCAAATAACATAAAGTGAATTTAAAAGAAACAAGGCTGAAATTATAAGATAATTCCATGTATACTTGTGTGTGGGCTCATTGCATTGTTTTAAACGAAAGATTTTTAATAAAAACCTAGGAAGTGATCAATGAGCTCAACATTAATGTCACTAATTGTTGATCAATTTGGTTCATTCATTAATAGAAAGAGTCAGAGAATCATTTTAACTCTCACTACCTTACAATAAAGTAGTGACAAAATCCAATTTGAAAAATATTTATATTTTATTTAACTCAATAAGATTCATTTTCATGTTTCAAATTGATGAAACTTTTCAGATGACAACTGCTTAAAAAATGTTACTTATACTAAGATTTTAATAAATTCCCTTCACTGGTAGAGCGATCTGTCTTAGGTTCAACTGTTAATGTTAATTCCAACATTGGCAGGGTCAACTCAGTCAACTGTTAATGTCAATTCCAAGACTGGCAGGGTCAACTCAGTCAACTGTTAATGTCAATTCCAACATTGACAGGGTCAACTCCGTTAACTGTTAATGTCAATTCCAACATTGGCAAGTTCAACTGTTAATGTGAATTCCAACATTGACAGGGTCAACTCCGTTAACTGTTAATGTCAATTCCAACATTGGCAGGGTTAACTGTTAATGTCAATTCCAACATTGACAGGGTCAACTGTTAATGTCAATTCCAACATTGACAGGGTCAACTCAGTTAACTGTTAATGTCGATTCCAACATTGGCAGGGTCAACTGTTAATGTCAATTCCAACATTGGCAGGGTCAACTGTTAATGTCATTTCCAAAAATGGCATTCACAAACTAAGAGTGTGGTGACCCATCCACCATTGCTGCCTTATGCAGGTGAATAGGTTAATATCATAATAAATAATATAATGTGGATTACTTTAGAAAATAAAATTACTGACAGGTCTGTCACCAGAATGAGTCCACTCCAATTTTAAAAACTAAAAGACACCTAAGGTTTTACAATGGCCCTTCAGACATCTGAAGGTTGCTCTCATTATACAGATGTCTTTCATCACAATTACTGGTACATCGTAATTCACTGATCGTGACACAGAACTGATTGTAGCTTTAGGATTTACTTAACAATAAAGCCAGAATGAAGAGAAAACAAAACACACTTACTGTTTTTAATGTTGAAGATCTCATCTATGAGACCCTCATAGGTCAACTGAGATAGAAGAGGTGTCAACAGATCAACGTTGCGGTCTAGTATGAGTAGGTTGTCTATCTGCGGTGTGATCTGGGGTTCGACTCCTCCAGTTTCTATCTTCATTCTCCTCATCATTTCCACCACTTGCTGTAAGAATCAGGAAATAAAATGTTACTACAGTGACTACATGTAACACACAAAAGCAGATGGAATATTTTGTTTGAGAAAAGCCAAAACTTGATAACAGTACATCAGAGATGCCGATAACACTTATAGTGGTATTGTATATACATTGGCCCAAACTTTCAATAAAATTTATGAGGCTAAGATGTAAGTTAAGTCAAAGTTTACTGTACACAGCTAGTGTTTAGAATTTTATGGGTCATATGGTGAACAAACAATATGTTTACCAGTTGACCTTCATATTGCAATCATGATGATTTGATGTTTACTTCAATGTCCCCCCTGAAAAATACTACTTTCACAATTATCTCCCTTAAAAAAAAAACCTCGCACGAAATTTAAAATATTTATTTACTACTTCCAACTTCTTCATTATGAATAGACAGTATTAGATCAGAAAAAGATGCTGTTTTTGACACTTTAGCAGTTAACATAGATTTTTATATGGATTAACATTTCAATTGATGCTTTCTAGCTTTTATTTTGTCTATTACTTTGAGTGCTATTTTTAAGGTGTTATGTTTAAAAAATTGGACTAAAGTAAGTTGAAATAATTACTTTTATACTTTGTTATAATCAATTAGTTATAGGCAATTAGAGGCAAATAATACCATAAATACTATTTTATTTTTCTAACCAGATGGGTGTTGCTACATTCCTATTTAAGTTTATTTACTGGACCATCTAAAGAAGCATAATATTATTGTGTACTGCTTTTTTTTTACAAGCAAATGCATAAATTTACACGGATTGAAATTAAAACAAAACCTTGTTGCAGTACATTTTAACATCAGTAACATGATAAGCTACCTTAGCACAGTCCCCTTTGCCAGAAATGTAAGGTATTGTCCCATACAGGCCCTGTAAGATCATCAGTGATTGGGCAGCAAAGAACATGCTGGTGAAATCATTCTCCAAATAACACTCCTAAATAAAGATAAATAGCACAGCAATGGAATTAAAATTATCTACATGGATTATTTGAATTACACCCAGCTAAGAATGGTGCAGATTATATAGTTTGAAATCCCAAGGCTCATTTCATCCCCTCATTCCATGCATCTGGAGAACATCATGTGTGAATGACACGACTTGGCACCAGTGGAATCATAGGAGTAACAAGGATTGTCATCATATCCGATGACAGGATACCTACCTTCTCTGGGGTTGAATTCTGAGTTTTCTTTTTTGTGGATGAGTTACAAGCCAATGTAAACAAACCTCTTCCACCAAATGTGCTGGTGATATTTTTAGCTTCAGTCAACATGCAGGATATTCATGCAATTTATAGTGCTTGGGATAACCCACAACCCTAACACAGACAAATGAAATAAAGATTCTTATAGTAAACGCTTGCTATAATTTCTCATGACAGTTTGTAACATTATTAAAATTGTATCAAGTGATAACACACCCTGTACGATTCATCCAACTCCATAGACAAAAGATCTGAATCAAACGGAATGAGGCCAAGGTTAAAGGCATCTACACTTTCAAATGACCCATAAACACGAAGTTCCTGGAGAAAAAGAAACAAATATCAGGTCATATAGATTACAAAAACTTTGAAATAAAACCATGACAAACATTTAACAAACATTATAAAAATAAGATAAGATAAGCTGTATAATATCAAAGAGAATTTTATTATTTTAAATGAACAATAGCAGATAAATATACATTTTTCCAATTTCAGTTAAAGAGATTCTGTTTTTAATTTATAGTTGTGTACTCAAGACCTACTTTGAGTTTTTTTTCACAAACCAAACTTTGTCTTGGAACAAACAACAAGTAAAATTTGTGGGATTCTTTTCTGACTTGACTGCTTTTTACTTCCTCACTGAAAGTATAAAGCAAAGTTATAGTTGAAAATGAAAGATAGAGAAAGAGACACCCAATACTAAAGTGTGTATACATATTGTAATAGCAAAATTCCCAATTATAAGATTCCTGGTAATAATATGGAATATATTTCCAAAATGACTACCAGAGCCACAAGAAAGGATTCAGATACTTAATACTTTCCAAGGGAAGATGGTGAAACTGTTGTGGATTATCTTTGATCTGAATGGTAAAAAAAACTAACAACCCAACATGATTGACAACTATTAACATCACAGGCTCAATGATAAAACATAACAACCAATTTTAAATACATAATATTATGGTATTGAGCACACTCAAGCATGTGGTCTGAGTAACGACTGACTTTGTCAGTCTCTATTCATTTCATACATATTGCCTGCTCATTCACACCAGGCCAAATCTACCACACTGACCAAAAAGTTCCGGCAAACACCTGGAAAACAACACAGAATAAACACAGGTCATTCACACATTCATTTTAACTTTTACACTCACATAACTATAAAGGTTATATGATAACATAATACAGAAACTTGAAAACATATTAAGTTCTTGTTTAAGACAACTAAACTTTTTCTTGCTTTAAAAGCCAGACTAACCTTAACACACACTGAGCTATTGTTTCCATTAGATTAAGACGAGGACGAACGATGAAGATAATATTTTGCACTTGGCTCGCTGGCAAACCAGATGCCTGAAGGCGAAACATTCTTTCCACCTCATGATGTTCCTAGTCACAAGAATTGATTATAACCATGATATTGTATTAATAAAATGAATTTATTTATATAAATCCTCAGTCTTCTTTATGGCTTAGAGTAACTCATCAATATTTTCTAAAAAGAAAAATGTACCTTTCAATCAATTTTCCATCTTAATTAACAAACAGGTTACAGCTAAAAAAAATATTCTATATTTAAATAACTTCAATTAAAATTAGCAATAAATAGCAGCCATGAATACCTAACTGCCATTCACCATTGTAAACCAATGACATTTTTTCAAGAAGTAGTCATAAAAATTATTTTTTTAAAGATTAGATTGAATTTACATAACTTCAAACCTTGAGCATAGAGGCCTCAGCTATTAGGCCAAATGGCCCTGTCAAGCCATCATCCCATACTAAAGCCTGAAAATAAAAAGATAAAATATGAAATAGTATTAATACTATATACAAAATATATTTTTTTAAGGAATGAATTGAAAGAATGGGTCAGAAGAATAAAGAAAAGTTAAAATTGTTATTAATAAGCTAAAGAAATATTTATCAAATCTGAAACCATGATGGTATTATTGAAATAAATACATTGTTTGCAGTGAACCTGATAATTGAAGTCTTCTTTAAAAAGAACAAGGTAGGAGTGAGGCTGAAAAATAACATTCACACAAAGTGAATGTGTGTTGACAATCTATTTGCCACTTAGAGCTGTATCTTATATAAACACAAAACAGTGATATGACCTTTCACTGCGGTCTTGATCCAGAATATTTATTCATTAGAGGGATAGCCAAATTTTATATTTCCTTTTAAATAATGAAAATCTACCAATTAATGAATTTTTTGTTGCTACCTTGCGATAATGTTGATCAAAACTTATGCCCACTTGATAAAACATTTTGTCCATTAAAACTATTTGGTGTATTTTCTTCTTTGTTAAAAAATAAAAATATTAATGACAAGTTGTACAGTGGAACCTTGTATTACTATTACATACAACCATAAACCATTCCAGACCTTAAAGGACGTTTACACAAAAAGGACAAATTGGATGTATCCTATGTAGCACCAAGGGCCGTAAAAAGCCTTATAAATTAAAAAGCCTAACAAATTAGCGCTATAATAGCTAAAATATGACCTAAGTAAATGCATTTAATTAAATCAATTAAAAATTTGAGAAAATTGAATTCCGCTGTGACATAATGAATGTGTAAAAACTGCAAGATTACTTAATTAAATCTTAAAGTTGAAAAGCGTTATAATGCGACCTTGCCCGTTATCCCTAAAGCGTCCCTAGATACTACTCTCGTCAGAAATGAGATCTCGGAAAGAAGAAACTCTTCAATGCTCAATAAATGATGTATTCGACTTCTGGCAATGGCGGCCGTTGCCCGCGCTAGTGTTATTGCTCGACTGGCAATGTTTTTTGGTCGTTTTTACGGGGTTTTTTTAAAGACGCCATTTTCCTATACTTTTTTATACAAATTATTCAAATTATAGTACTAAACTACAGGTAAATATAGTATTAAACTCAAAACAGTGTTTTGGACTCAAAACAGTGTTTTGGATGCGTAAAATAACCATTCTTAGTCTAAGAAATGAAGTCAGTATGACTATAATATTATAGGATGTTGCTAGCGTTACGACAAGAATGTCGTAGCAGCAGACAATTTGGCGGTATGTTGATAGCGTTACGACATGTCGTAGCGCTAGTCAGGAAACTGCTGCTATGCCATGTCGTAACAGCAGATGCCTCGACGGGGTGTTGCTAGCGCTATGAAATACGCAACTTCTGCTACGACTAGTCTTAGTCACTCTTTGCAGTAGACACCTGGAAAGAATTAAGTCGCTATAATATCTTAACAAACTCTTCTTTATATTGTTTACGCATATATATTATAATACGACATTATTTGTGTGTGTATTCATTCTAAAATCTAACTTTATTTAAATTATTTATTTAAATAGATTTAATATTGGTCTACCGATTATAAATTTATCAGCCAATTTTGCTATACTATAATATACTTGTGTAAGTGATGCCGATGCATTAAAATTTAGTATACCGTAAAGCCTAAAGCCGTAAATGAAAATCCTCAAGCAACGATTTGAGCACAATCGCAAGAATGTAAAATAATTCGTTTCGTGTGGAATAATAAAATGTGCCGTGTGCAGACTTGTCACAGGAAACCATTCCATTCATCCTTCTACCTCATTTTCACTCTATTGCTAATACTATTACTATTGAGGGGGGCAGATAATAACAACCGCACAGGACTCCTCGTTTACTCGCCTTATTTCCCCATTACTTTGTGCTGCTGTTTGTGTCCGTTTTCTCAGCACCCCCCCGCCTCTCTTTTCACTATTTATGACGAGCAAGTCTGCGGCGCATGATGCGCTATGCCTCCTCCGTCTGACAATGGCTTCAAATCCCGCATCCCCCGCTTGCGTTCAGCACTTTTTCGCGATGCCTTCAAATCATGGAATTTTTCAAAATTATCTTACAAACAATTAAGTAACAGTGATGGTTTATAGTCATTTTTTAAACTCACGCCTCACCTTTTTCGTTGGTGATGCCGACTGAGTGTCAACTCGCGAATAAAAAGGAAAAATATATTAGTAGTATTAGCATAATTTTAAATACAGCTTTAGTCGTAACTGTAAGTAAGCACATATCACATATTTACAACTGTAGTATCAGCAGACGACCCGACCGGATGTTGTTAGCGTTACAACATGTTCGTAACGCTGGCCAAGCATATGTGGATTGGCTAGTGTTACGACTAGTCTAAAATCTAAATATTTTTATTTTAACAGATTTATTCAATGTAGATCTATCTGCTTTTCAGAATAATAACAAAAATTATCAGCATACTCATTGTGATTTTTAAAAAAAATAATAATAATAAATGAAATTTAAAAAAAAAACATGACGGCAACGGGATTTGATCCCGCTATCAATAGTGTCATATAGTTTTTGAACCAACCTGACTATCACTTGATCTAGCGAAGCTGCTGAGAATGTGTAATTTTTAAAATTTATAACTGTTTTTCATTTAATGGATCAATCTAGATTTTTTTTTTATCCTTTAAAATTCATTAATAAGCTTACCTAGTAATCATGATATTTTATTATGAGAACTATAGTTGGTATTAAAGTATTAGTATTAGCATAATTGAAACAGCAATGTTTACAACATGTCGTAACAGCATACGATCCGGCGGGATGTTGCTGGCGTTACGACATGTCATAGCACCAGTAACATCCCGCCGGGATTCTCTGCTGCTACGACAAAATTGTCGTAGCGCTAGCCACATCCTACTAAATACTACTATTATTACTGTAATAGTAATTGCTAATTAAAATGACTAAAACTAAAGGCAAGGTAAAATCCGATTTAACGTTCCCACTCAACATGGCCGCCATCTTTGTTGGTATGCCGGGAACCAAAGAAATTGGAAAATTCAACTATTAAAATTCTAAAACTAAACCTAACCCTAACTAAACTAACTTCAAAATTATAACTAAACCAAACCTAACCCAAACCCTAAATTAACATATAAAAATTCTAAATCTAAACCTAAAAAACAAAGGAAGAGTATGCTGAATTGGTTAAAACCTATATCTCCGACCGGGCCGACCTTATTGGCGGCCATCTCGTTGCTATGGCACGTCACCGGCCCGGAAAAATAGTGCGAGCCCCGTGAATTTTCCGAAAATTCTAAACTTTAGTCTAAAGATATAACCTAACCCAAACCCTAAAATTAAATAACAACTATCCTTCATATTCATAGCAACGGGAAGAGACGCGACGCTCCGGTCGGAGATATAGGTTTTAGCCGCTGAATTAATTGCTATATAACCCTTTTGGGAACGTATAATCGGATTCAACCAAACTAAAACTAAACAGACTAACTTCACTAACTAAACTAATCTTTCATTTGCTGATTTCAGTGATTATAAAACTTTAAAAAAATAATTTTTAAAAAATAATAATAATAAACTATAAACCTAGGCTTCATTTTTAAATTGCGTCAAATATACTACCTTTGAACCTTTGCACTTGTCGATGCATTCAAGGAATGAACGCCGATAATAATCCCTTAAAACTCCTAAATTCAGCTTAGATGTGTTGAGATGGGCCGCACCGGAACCTGCCATCTTTTTTAAACACCAGAAACAGCAGACTCCAGAGCTAGTGTTTATTAACGGGATAAGGTAAATAAAATTTATATTTCCCTAAGTCAAGAAAAGAGTTAATTAAAGCCCTATCATCTTAAATCAGAAAAAATATACTTGTTAGAGAAAACAAAAAATGCAATTTAATGTTTTGCTGAAACATATATACTAATATAATGTAATATATTATTGAAAATTATAAGTAATGAGGCCTCTTCAAAAAGAAACAAGGAAAATGTTCTTTAATATTTGAGATAAAAACAAGCAGTTGAGTATATTTTCAATGTACGGATCAGCATATATCACATTGCAAAACAATGAATAATTACGTGCAGGCATTAATCACCTTGCTGTCCTCCGAGGTTATACTTTTGAAAAATTATCGATTAATAAATCGATAATTCTGATTAAAGCTGAAAATAAGATGTATGGCTTCATTAAAATGAAAATTTCATCAAAAGCCCATAACTTAAGCATTTATTTTTTTAAAAAATAATATTTTTAGGAGATACATGATATATTTAAATATAAGTACAGTAGTTTAATTTATGTCAATAAATCGATTAAAATAATTTTAATCGATTAAAATTTTTAAACGATTAATCGAGAAATTAATTGTTAATTTCCGCAAACCAAAAAATAACATATTATATATATATATGTATAATTACTACTTTACTCTTGGTTCTTCTATTTTCTAGTGTTTCAAGGTTTAATGATTTAACTAATGGTGTTACTCTTGTCAGTTTTGAATATTCTCCAGTAATGAATCTGGCAGCTCTTTTTTGGATTTGTTGTAACTTATCAATATTTTCTTTGGTGGATGGGTCCCATACAGAAGATGCATATTCTAGGTCTCACCAGGGTGAGGTAGCATTTTAGTTTTATATGTTGATAAAGTGTTGGGTCTCCTGGTTTCATCAGGCAACCCATCCACGCCCAGATTCCAGATGGAAAGAACGAGCATTTGTATGTGCTTGTTCTTTCAAACAGAATAAGAAAACAGTGTTTATCCTTTAAGTCAATTTGAGGGTTGTATTTATTTATGTTTGTGTTGCATTTCCAATTTAGAATTAATTGTCTTATGTATTACTTAACTATTTGTTCCAAAAAAATAATAATAAATAAAATAATATTGAAATCTGTACAAAAGTTGGATGCTCATTTATATAAAGATTAAATTTGTCTTTGAAACTTAATTTGGCTACAATTGTTATTGCTTGATTTTTTAAAAGTAAGTTCGATATTTATATTAAAAAACATGATTTGATAATATAGAGGGAAGTCTGCTTTAGTTTAATGTTCAATGATATGATAAATTAAGTTCTTTTTAAATTGATTCTTAGTTTCAGTATTCATTCTAAAGTTTTCACATGGAGTATAGAAAAGCTCTTGGCTATTTAAACTTATTAGACTTTTAACTTTTGTTTTAACTTGCATAGTTTTTCTAATATGTAACACGAAATAAGCGCTAGTTACAATCATAAGTAATTTAGTAAACATAGTTTTAATCAGTGCTTTTTTTCTAGCGAAAAATGTTTGGGAACTCATTTCACATCAGTTTTTTAACTTTTTTAAAATGCCGACTATTTATATAAATATACACGAATCTGGCCAAAAAAAGGTATGGAACATGAGTTCCCACTGAAAAAAAGCACTGGTTTTAATTAATGTAATAGTAATTGCATTGTAATTTTCAAGATGAATTGCAGACTTCTTAATTCTTATTTAATGAAAATTTCAGTTTATAAAATGTCCGTTTCTTGTTTAATAAACTCAACAAACACATTACATCATTTTATATGAAGAGTAATTTATTGTTAGAGTTCACATTAAGAAGTTTTATAAGTCGGAATAGTAGTAATTTTTGCTTTGTTAACAAATTAATATTACGGATACACAATAATATTATGTACATTTTAATCTGCTCAATTATACATTATTTATGTTACTCTATTATACTTAACTGTGCTCTTATATGCACAAAACACACCCTAACCTTCATAAAAAAAGAAATATCAGACTAAAACTAAAATATAAATTTATTATATCCTTATCAATTTAAAGGCTTTTCGGGAACTCATTGGCACATCACTATGCGAAGTGTAAACATCCGGAGGTAATTTGGCTGTGTAGGCGTGTATGGAAACGGAAAATATAATCGAGAAGTGGAAATGGCGGTGGTAAATCAGCTGCGCCATTGACTCCCTATTTACAACCACTTCTCTTCTTAGAGGCCTCGGAAATAGCCGTAACAAAATGGCATCGGAAGCAGAAGAACGACAGCGACTTTTGCGAGCAGTCAAAAAAGAGGTGAGTAGCTTACGTTTCGTGAAAAATGAAAATATACACCGAATATAAAATGGCCGTGATCGACATTTAGTGATGATGCACATAATTTATTTAGCATGATTTATGCTGAATAACCAAACATTGAACCAAAGCCAGCATCTGAGATTGGTTACAAATTTTTTTTAAAATGTTGATAGCTCAGTGTTAAAAAATAATAATACAGTATTATACTTTTAAGCTTCCCCTGAATGCCTTTATTATATTTAATTTATCAATGGATTGAGTTGAGTCTGAGTATCAATTGTCAATAGTCAATAGTATCATTGATTGAGTTTGACTATTTTGAGAAAATAATTGTAATTTTTAAAAACTTAATGATAATGAGTAACTTAAAATTTAAAGATTAAAACAGAAGTTTACATCACTTAAACTTTAATATTGACTAATGATTTTTTGACTAAAATAATAATCAGAAATTAACGAAAGGCAAAATTAAACCTATAACGTATTTTATATTATAGTTATTACTTAGTTATAGTATTAATATAGTCAATATAGTGAGTATAGTCTAAGTCTAGTATGCATTTTCATTTTATTAAATTCTATAGATCTGTCAAATGTCTTAGACAATAAAATAATGATGAAAATTATATAATCATTATATAATATATTATATAATGCATATAGGCTATAGGTCAAGTTGCACTAAATCAAATTTTGTTTACTAAATAAAACTTGATTTAGTCTAACTTGACTTATGGCAGTTATGACTTCATGATTAATCATGATGGCATAATATAATTATATATGATTATTGTCTAAATCATTTAACAATAATTATACAAATGCATTTTAAATAACTTATAATTTAGATTATATAGACCAAATTCCTATTTCAAATCAATATCTAGTTAATAGTAGATACTTTTACATACTTATTAAATGTTTAGTTTTCTGATTGAAATAGGTTCTCCAAACCTTTTATTGTTATGATTTTGAAATGTCCTATAAACTAATTATTCTCTTTTACACTGTATGATAACATTAAACTTAAATGGATTTGTGGCGTCTGAACAGTAATTTTTGTATTGAAAGCCATTGCCTGTCTAATATTAATATATCATTGGCATTAATAGCATTAATTATTAGACTGGCCTATTTAGACTTTGATAATATTTCTCTATCATAATATTGATTACAATGACTTGACACCAACATCATGATTCATACTATTTTTAAATATTTTCAAAAATCAATTATTTTATTTTTAACAATCAGGTACTAAAACTAAAACATAAATTTTCAAGATAATTTAATACAAATTGTTGAGTTGTTGTTGAGCCTTCTCATCCATGAGGGACATCCACCAATCATCGCTGGTGTCTGCACTTCCTCCTAGGACATTGGCCACCTACAAGAGACCTCCAGGCATCTCTATCCTGGAGCAGTTTTTCCAGGATCTTCCATTCATAGCCAATTCTCTTGATGTCTGCCCCAAATTACCGTGCCAAGTGTTTCTTGGACGCCCTCTTTTCCGTTTACCCTGCGGGTTTCATTTCAGGGCTTGCCTTGTTGTATTAGAAGCAGGTTTTCTTAGTGTATGACCAATCCACCTCCACCCCTTTTGAAAAATCTCTTCTTCAATGGGCTTCTATTTTGTCTGCTGCTACAGTCCCAGTTGCTGATTTTGTCTGGCCAGTGAATTCTGAGAATTCTCTTAGACAATTGTTGATGAAGTACTGGATTCTGGTCAGGTTTACGGCCGTTGTTCTCCATGTCTCAGCTCCATATCATAGCACAGGTTTCACTATAGCGTTGCAAATCCTTACTTTTAACTTGCTGCATAAGTTGTTGGCGACCCAAACATTCTTGAGTTTCTGGAAGCAGGGTTCCCACGCAGTCGGGAAATCGGGAAAAAGTCGGGAATTTAAACATTAATTTTCCCGGTCTTGAAAGTCGGGAAATAGTCGGGAAATCTTTGGACCAGTCGGGAAATTAAAAAAAAATATATATAAATTACAATTAAAACATAAACAAAGGAAAAGGCTTCGAATCTATTGATTAATTTTACTAGTTTTTTAATTGTCTACGCATGCGTTAAAATTAAAGTTTCTTCCGCTTTACTTCGTTCTGAAACATTTTTTCCTCAACCATATGATTATGGTGTAAGCTCGACTATTTTGGAAATTGTTCTCCGAGATGCAAAAATCAGGTTTTTGTTAATTTAAAATCTCCTGCATCCTTTGTGGTAAGTATTTATTTTAAAATGTCAAATAATTAATGTTTTATAATTACATATAGTATAGACTATGGTTATTTAATTTTTAAGACTCGTGACAAAACGAACTTTCCTATTAAATGAAATACTCTTAATAAACATGTACAATAAAACTATTAACTCCCCTTGAACCTTCAACTTTGGCTCATGACTAATTTAACCCTGACCAATGGTTAAATAGTTTTTGCACACGGCCACATTTAATGAATGAAGCTATTGACATTGTAGTTACTAGTAGTAAAAGTAAAAATGGTTGAGTGAATGAATGGCAGTGTTGTGAAGTCTAAGTGTCAGATTTTCCCCCGCAGGAGTAAAAAAATTCCCAAAGTGAGCTAAAAATTCCCACATGCATAAAAAACTGGGGAAAAAACCTAGATAGTGGCAACTTTAATAAAATGCTTTCGCATTCATTTTAATGACTTTGGACTTTAAAATGAAAAAATAATTATTATTTCTGCAATTTGAAGGCAATTATTAATAGAGTACTTTCAATTTTTATTTAATCTATACGTTTTTATTTAACAGCTTGGCTACAAAGCCAAAATATAGATTATACTTTTAAATTTTAACATTAAGAATTTTAAAAAAAAAGTTATTTGGATACTCCTGTAATTTAAATTTGTCTGTGATTGATTAAAATATTTTTTTTAATGAATGCTTTGAAATTTATTAATAATGAATAAATCATACATGGTTATATAGTTTATTATATATTTACATAGTATTAATGATCTGGTCCTACATACATAACAGACATTTTATAATGATTCAGGCTCAGACTAATCAATTATATTATTTAATAATAACAATCTAACCTTAAACTGTCAGTGACAATGTTGGGGAAAACCTTGCCAAAACGTCAGGAAAAAAACCTAGATCTGAAAAAAAAACCTAGACATGCTAAAAATAAACAAACATTACGTCAAAGAGCCTCCCACCACATCAAAACACAAGTATTTCTTATTTGAAAATGAGCATGTTTCAAATTAATTTATTTTATTTTAATTCAAGAATGAATTTAATTTTTAAAATTGGTCAATCTAAAAAATTCCCATTTTTTAGGCAAAACCCTTAAAAATTCCCTAATTCCCATTTCTCAAAATTTGGCTCAAAAATTCCCACGATTAGGGAAATTTCCCCCGACTTCGCAACACTGATGAATGGTAATGGTTGCCAAGGACAACTAATTTGCACACGGTACATTATGAAGTTTTATAATAATAATTCTGCATTGTTTAGCCGTCTAAATAAAGTATATTATTTAACAAATTCCATATTAGATCATTTTTATTGTTCAATTATCAAATATTTTACTGTTTAAAGTCAAACTAAGACTAATTGTTTATTGAATTTGAATATTTTATAAGCATCANTAGTATAGAATTTATTGATAGCTTTATTTATTTAAATATAATATAGTGCTCTATACTCTATTAATTAAATAATTTTTTATTCAATAATCAATAAAAATGTATAGATAATTGCAACCTGACAAATAATGATTAAAGACGCTAATAGTGTCAATTACAATTTTTTAATTGGTCATTATTACTAATAAGGTTGTCACAAGATTTACACTTTTTTCTAAATTTAAATTTTTCAGAAATCTTCAACTTTGCCTAACTGAAGTAACTGCAAAGGGAAAGTCAGCACTTGTGTCCCACACGAAAGGAAAGAAATATGCTAAGATTAAAGAGACTCAGTCAGCAAAATAAATATTTTTTAATGAAAGTTCAAGCTGATGATGTTGCTGCAAAGAATGCATCTGTCCAGGAGAAACTAATTGATACAGCAGCTTGTTTAAACATACAGCATTATTTATTTTGTGACCACAAATGATACATTGAATGCAGATACCATATGGGCACTAGTTGCATTTGTTACATTTATTCATCTAATTATCTATCCGATGTGCTGCACATTTTTCAAAAGATGTTTCCAACATGTACATTGGTCAAAACAATAAGCCTTGGATAAACAAAGATGACTTTTATGACATTTTTTGGGCTTGCCCTATATTTTTCATCACTGTTGGAAAAATTAACTAAGGATCTGCCCTATGTATGGATGTTTGATGAAACATTGAATAAAGACCTTAAAAAACATTACTTATCATTATTACATATAGTAATCTATAATACACGTTTGTTATTAAAATAAGTACTATCGGTTTTCTTAAAAATGCCGCGATGTCGCGGTTTTAAGTCTTGAATTTTTCTAATATAGTCTTGAAAAAGTCTTGAATTTTTTTGCTGAAAAAAAGTGGGAACCCTGTGGAAGGCTGCTCTTGCTTTTCTGATTTAATACAAATACATACTTATAAATAAAACTTTGATTAATAACTATTGCTAAAAAGTAAGGTTGTTAACGGTTAGCCGGATAAATGGTCCTCAGATTAGGACAGGTCCAGTTTTACGTGGAGTTAATTTTTTGTTGTGTTAAGGCAGAATACCAGATCCAATACGCGAGAGACTGTGACATTAAAGTGTTTTCTAAATATTCCAGTATATAAATAATATAAAAATACTTGTCAACACTGTTTGTGGAGTTCGGCTAGTTAAAGATTAGAAAAAATTCGCTTAGTTGGCGAAGCATACTACGAGCACTAACATTAACACACAGTGGGGCAGTGATGTAAAAAGTGAACAACTGTCAAGGCCGCGAGTGTTACTATTGATATTACAAGAGGAAAGTTAGCCTAACAGTAGTATTATAAGAGTGTTTTAACAGTCCTAAAATTCGATTTCGGTCTTATATTGACAGTTTTCAAAGGCATTTGACTTAAAGTTACCGCATTGATATAATAATAATAATAAATTGATAATTTATATAGGGCTGTATCCCAGCAAGGAGCCGGGCTCACAGTGCTTTACAAAGAGATAATAACATACATATATCAGTGGCGTAGCAAGGGGGGGGGGCACTTATACAGGGGCAGAAAATTCCTAGTCGTTTATAAGTTTTTAGCAACGAAAATTTTGTAAGAAAGTCTAGCTTTTTATCGAAACAAAAGAAAAGCCAATAAGAAATTAATTTTAAAAATAAAGGAACTATCCTAAAGCATGTGAACGTTTCAACTGCCAAAACTTTAAACTCCTTATTGAATATAAATTCTTCAGGTAATAATGCAACTGTAGTTGAAAAACCACAGGCAAAAGAAATATGAGTAAATAACACTGGTGTGGCGGTGATTTAATTAATTCTTAAGATTTAAAAGTCGCTCCTGTTGAAAATGCTAAAGTTACTGTACCCGATCTATTTGAAACATAAGCCAATTGAATGCTCAGAGCAGCACATTGTTGGGGGGGGGGGCGCAAATTCCTTGTTGTTAGTTAGCTTCTAAAAATAAAAACTTAAAAATAAACATTAATAAAAGAAAAGCCAAAAGATAAAAAATTAAAAGAAGTGAAGAAACTATATTAAAATATGTGAACGACCTAATTTCAAAACTTCAAACTCCATTATAAATCTTAAGTCTTTTGATAGGTATGCTACTGTGTCAATTGTCAATCACAGTAATGTGCAAGTAAATATAAATTATTCAAATTTGATTTTAGCATAAGTAAAGTAATGGAGTTTTTTTTATGGTTTATTCTTCAAAGACATCATTATTTTAGTGTATTTTGTTTTGAAGCATCAACAAAAATAATGAATACAATTGCTTATTTAGTGGAAATAGAACTTGGAACACATAAATACAAAAGCAGCCACTCATGAACAAGTACTCAACATAATCAACATTTCTTGCAATGGAAGGAATCAGAAATCGGATTAAAAAAGAATAGATATTGATAAAGAACAGCAATGAGTTGTAAAAAAGAGAATTGCAGTAATCTATACAAGCTAGAACAAGAGGACAGATTAGAGTTTTTGTTGCACTAACTGTTATTAATGACAGTTTGAGCTGATCTGACAAATGGCAATGTGATTGATAAGTTGTTGGTGGACATGTTGTCAGAAATAATGTAGCAAAGATTCCTAGTCGATGTTTTGAACAGTATATGAGAACTAGCCACCTGAATAGAATTCGGTAGAGGCAAAGTAGTGCATGATTTATTGTTGCAGAATAGAAGTGCTTCAGTCTTATCATTCAGTTTGAGCTTGCTGAAAGTCATCCAAGACTTTACCTCACTAATGCACTCCTACATCAATTGGACAGTGAAGTCAATATTAGAGGGATTAGTGTGAGTGTAAAGTTGAGTAGCGTCTGCAAATGATTGGCTTTTAACTGAATGCTGTTCAAGCAATAGAAGTAGGGGCCTTGTATAAAGTACAAAAAGTACCGGACCCAAAATGGAGCCCTGGGGCACACCATAAATCAAGTCAACTTTGTGAGAGATACAGCCATCTACTGATACCACATGTGATCTGTTAGATAAGTGAGCTGAGCCAGAAATCAGAAATTCCAAAATAATTCTGCCGGGTTTGTAGCAATGCTTGATGGTCGACGGTGTCAAAAGCAGCACTAAGATCTAAGAGGACCAATATAGAGATTTCCCCACTGTCTAGTGCGAGTAGGAGGTCATTTGTTACCTTAAACAGGGGTGTCTCTGAGGTCTGTAGGCCAACTGATTGGGTCTTAGAAGAGTTTTGTCGTTAAGATAAGAAAAATTTAAGACAAGTTTTTCAATGACCTTAGATACAAATGAAATATTTGACACAGGTCGATAGTTCTATAGTTGTTTAAATTGTTCTGATCTAACCCTTGTTTTTTCAGCAAGGGTTTTATTACAGCAGATTTACATAATGTTGGAAAAGTACCAGATTTACTACATGTGTTATTGTTGGGAGTAAGTGATCTAATGACTCAACCAGTAATGGAGTGGGGGTTGGATCAAGGGAACATGACGATATAAAATTTGATGTTTTCTGAAAATTTATTTAGTGTGTGTTGGAAAAAGAACACAGGGCATCAGAGCTGAACACAAGTGGGCATACATGTTATTTGAAGTCAGATGGAGCAAGGTGAAAATTGATACTGTACACACTCTCTTTGTTGGTTTTCAAAATTTAAGGAAAAATGTGGACCAGACTGTAAAACTGTCTGTTTTTAATTAAAGAGTTAACCAGTCCCCACAAACGAACTGACTGGACAGCATTTGAAAACATGTTGTTTAAATACTTTTAATACATAAAATTAAATGTTATCATTATGGTTTACTCCTTTGTTGGAATGATTTTTTTTTATAGAAAAATGAATTGATTTTTTAAAAAATTTGCTGTTTTGATGGTAGTGAAGCAGAGCTGAACACCTAGCATCGGTACATAATAGGCGCTTGGTTGTCAAATCAGACAATGCATGGCAAAAATTCGATGCTTTCTCTTGTTGAATCACAAAACATAGTAAAAATTGGGACCCACAGTTTACAGGTCTTATTTTTTAATGTTTAACTGGTACTCAAAAACAGTCGGTTTTAACAACTTTACTAAAAAGTCCTCTGCTGTACTACAGCAGGTTGGATGAAATGAAGAAAATGTTTAATTAAATCTAAGTTGTTATAAAATTCATCATCTAAATCCATTTTAAACCATATTTTATAAAATAACATATCTAAATTTTGTGAATGACTGAAGAAAATGCTTGCAGATCGAAAGGATATTATTCCTGAAAATGAGTTGCGGAAAGTAACACAATTTGTTGCTCTGATAATAAAATATACAAAAAATTGATTCTGAATTTGGAAACATTTTCTTCAATTTTATCTGTTCTTTTACAGCTTTCTTGTTAATTATGATCTTTTTACAATAAACGTGATCAGATCTCAGTTTGCATTGCTTATCTAAAACATCGGTAATGGTTAAATAAGGTGCGCTGCGAAGCCATTTAAAAAAAACCAACTGTATTTTAATATTTAGTTTGAGTCCATTGAAATTTAAAGTCTATATTATTTCAACTTTATTTTATTTTTAGGTGAAGCAAATCATGGAAGAGGCTGTCACTCGAAAGTTTGTCCATGAAGAAAGTAGCAGTATTACATCTCTTTGTGGTGAGTTCTTTTTTTTTTTTTGATTAAAAATAAAAAGAAATTTATTTCTATAATGGAAAGGAAATAAAAAATGGCTAACTCTTATTTCTTTGAAGTATTTTCTAAATCCTTATTAGGTGATTATTAAATCAATTAATATTAAAATTCACTCAACTAAACTAAAAAAACCCACAAACTTTCTGTCTCACTTGAAATTATAATCTAAACAAAAAATAAAAGGCATTTCTATGAACTAGAAATAAACGCCATGTTATCCTTCAATCAAGGCCATATATTTAAAAAATCTCTAGCCCCCCCCTCCCCCAAATACTTTGGCACCATTGTTTTTACCCCACTGGACTATAGTAGTACAGTCGAAACCGCTTAAGTCGACGGCGTTGGGGTATGAAAAATGGCATCGGCGTAACCGATGATCGAGTTAAAGCGAAAACCAATATGGCGGCAAAATATTAACATGCGCTTGAAATTTCTTTATGTACGTGTTGTGCGTTAATTAGTGATGGGACGATTAATCAGAATCGTATCGGAATAT
>MUZC01000111.1:101027-120096 GCA_002072015.1 Radix auricularia | reverse complement strand
TAACCCTTCAGTCATCAACATCAAACTTTATATAACATAACCCTTCAGTCATCAACATCAAACTTTATATAACCTAACCCTTCAGTCATCAGCATCACACTTTATATAACCTAACCCTTCAGTCATCAACATCACACTTTATATAACCTAACCCTTCAGTCATCAACATCAAACTTTATATAACCAAACCCTTCAGTCATTGTGGCGGACTCGCTGTCTAGGGGGATTTTTAGGTCCACCCGTTTTGACCACAGATATAACATCAGGCGTACAGTAGTGTGGTAAAAGTATTCACGAGACTTGACTCAACAGAGAAAATGACGTTTATTTACAGTATATATTGACATATCTATATCCATAGCAATACAGTGTAGCAGCTATCATAGAATACATTCACTGTGTTTGTCTCTCTCTCAACATATCGATAAAACAGGACTGTCCTGGTCCACGCTCAACACTCGTCCCTCTGCCTGCTTAATACACACTGTTCCCTCATTGACACTCTCACCTGACATCTCTACACACTCCCCTGTGAACACCCGGTGAGCGAGTATTCAAGTCCACGGGTGTTCACGCTTTGTTTATCATTCACCCTACATTTTCGCTCAGTCATTCTCACACCATAACATCTAACCGTGACAGTCATCAACATCACACTTTATATAACCTAACCCTTCAGTCATCAACATCAAACTTTATATAACCCAACCCTTCAGGCATCAACATCACACTTTATATAACCTAACTATTCAGTCATCAACATCAAACTTTATATAACCTAACCCTTCAGTCATCAACATCACACTTTATATAACCTAACCCTTCAGTCATCAACATCAAACTTTATATAACCTAACCCTTCAGTCATCAGCATCACACTTTATTTAACCTAACCCTTCAGTCATCAACATCACACTTTATATAACCTAACCCTTCAGTCATCAACATCAAACTTTATATAACATAACCCTTCAGTCATCAACATCAAACTTTATATAACCTAACCCTTAAGTCATCATGATCAAACCTTCACCATGTGAAGTAGTGGATGCACTGACAAAAGCTCTGATTCTTGCAACCTTTCATGATACTTGTGAGGATTTTAAGTTGCTTGGACATGTTTAGCTTTTTGTAGGAGACATTTGTGGTCTTCTGGGATACATTTTTGACTTGACTAAGGCTAGTAAAGTGACAAGGAAGATGGATTAAACTGAAGAGATTATTTAGACATATGAATCTTGTTTACTGTTGCTGCACACTTTATAACAGCATCTTCATTCAGTTGCCTGTAAACTAATTTTGTGTTTGCACCATCAGTGGGTCCCTGTGCGCTTGATTACACAAAAATGAAGACCTCTGACCACTTCTGGACCGACCCACCTGCAGACGAGCTTGTTCAGAGACACCGAATTCATTCCAGTGGAAGCCATGTGTTTACATCCCCTGGATCACCCAAACGCCAGGGACTTCAGGTAGATTTCATAGGCATCTTTATATATATATATGTCATATTTTTGTATATCTTTATATGTATGTCATATTTATGTCATATTTATTTATATCTTTATATTTATGTCATATTTATTTATCCTTTATATATGTCATATTTATTTATATCTTTATATTTATGTAATATTTATTTATCTTTAAATATATGTCATATTTATTTATATCTGTTTTTTATGTCTTTTTGTCACATTTTTAAATTCATTCTCAGTGACAGTGACTTTTAAACTGGTATTCAATAATTATTTTTAAGTAGCTGCACAAAATATTAGCATGTATTTGAACCATAGACAGCATCAGCTTTATTCAATTCTGTAAAGATCACATTAAAAATTGATGTGAAAGAATGAAACTTTAACTAACTATTCAAGTCTAAGAAACCTTCTTACACTGATTTCAAAGAAAGAAAAAAAATCCAGAATTTTAAAATTTATTTATTGAATTTTCCCCTGTTTATTTCAGTGCTATGATTCTTCTTTTTTATGTTAAATCTTTTTTGTTTGGAGGAACATTGATTTTAAAAATATTTTAAATCAATAAATAAAATTTCTCTTTGATAAGTTAAGTTTGTTTAGCCATAAAATCATTAGATCTCTAACTTTTGTCTAAAAGTATTTTAAAAGCTTAACACTTGTGTGTAGAGTTATTAGACTTACAAAGCTTTGCATGGAGTAAAATCAAATTGAACATAGAAAAAACATTATGATTGTCGAATAACTTGTCTTATTGGACAGCAGTGAATGTTTAGTAATTTTTTTACATTATATTTTTCTTTTACGTGGTTTATAAAAAAATTAAGAAATTTTACTAAATATTCTTTAAGTTCTTATAAACAACCTTAAATTAATTGAGACACTTTGTTAACAGGCACATTTTATTCTTTAAGCTCAAAGACTGAATATGATCTTTCCAGGTGCGACGGGATGCCAGCAATGCCACTGAAGAGACCAGAGAAACAAAAACATTTCATATGTCCGCCAGGGAATATGTGGAGTCTCTACATCAGAACTCTAAACTGACACTACTCTATGGCAAGAATAATGTTTTGGTGCAACCTGTAAGCAGGAATAATGTATCACTGTGTCAGCCTTAATCATCTTTAGCAATGATCTATCCTTAAAAATCTTTAGCAATGATCTATAACGTTTTGATGAAATAAGTGTACTTCTCTTTAAATGGTTTCTAACTTTTCCAATTATAATAGAAATAGTAGGAACTCTCTCGTTAATGGAAATAATAAGAATATTGCAGTCAACATTCACAGACAAAATCATTGTCTCTGATTTTGACAATAAACAATAATAGCTGTTATCTTAAAACATAGTAACTATTAAAATTACTAGCATCAAGACCATTGGTCTTTAAGTTTCAGTCAAGTAAGCAAAGTATGTCTGCTTTTAATTTTATTCTTAATAAAGACAGTTTACCAGGAAAAAGACTAAAAATATTTATATTTATATTATAACATTTACAGCTAACAAAAACAAATGTAATAAATGAAGTGGTTAATTTTGAAAAGTAAATAGTATAGTTTCCATTTCATTTGTAGTGTTCTTGGTAAATTTTTTAATTGAAGGAGTTTTTGTTAATTTGGAGTATTTCCAAAATTTTGATAACAATCAAAGCTGCATGCATTTTTATTTTGTGTTTATTTCTGTGGGTTTTTAATAGTTTTATTTCCCCTTTTTTTTGTTTATCCCTAAAGTTCAAATGTTCCTATATTTAAGTAGCTGCATTTAGATTTTAAAATTATTTATATGAAGAAACTGGTGTATGTAATATATGGTAAGCAGCAATGAAATTCGAAAATAAAGTTTTGAGCCGTACAATGTGAATCTATTTTTTGGTTTCTTTTTTAATGTTGCTGTGTACAGAGAGAGGACAAAGAAGCCCTGGCGGGTTACTTGTCACTCCACCAAAGTTCAGATGGTCTGATTATTATGTGGACACCCAACCAGTTGATGAATGGCTGCTGTGAGGACACAGCGGATGAGACTGATAGAAGGTGAGAACACTATGATAGAAGGTGAGCACACGATGATAGAAGGTGAGCACACCATGATAGAAGGTGAGCACACCATGATAGAAGGTGAGCACACCATGATAGAAGGTGAGCACACCATGAGCACACCATGATAGAAGGTGAGCACACCATGATAGAAGGTGAGCACACCATGATAGAAGGACACTAGGTCAAAAACGCCTCCCCACTAAGTTGACATCCCGAGGGAGGGGTGGAATTTTCCCTACTTTGACTTGCTATCACTTCAGCACCACCGTGGCAAAGCTTACGAGTCTCAATGGCTTGGATCGCCGAAAAATGGGGGATCATCACTGCCCTACCTAGGGTTTAACCCCCACCGTAAGGTTTCCTCAGAGCTGGCGTCCAATGCATTCCTAGCGGTACCTTTTGCTATTCCGTGCTGGCGCTCCTGGCCCTAAACCCAAACTGCTCAGTAGCGTTGCTAGTTATTTGAGGGGGACGAAACAGTCGTTTCGGAGTAACTCGAACCTCAATGGGTACTTTGGTTTTCATCATCGGCATTGCATCTAAATGCTTTGCCTAAGATCCGTACAGCGACTGTAATCACATATGACTAGTACCTAACACCTGACTTCAGCATGCCATGCCAGGAGTTGTCAGTTTCAGGTCGTGGTCTGCTCCACGACCTTAATCGTCTGTTGAACCGCGTAGAGGTCACCCCTTCTCGACATGCAACTAGAACTCTCTTTTACTCATCAAAGTTAATGGATATTTATACCTTAGAATTAAAGGTTACCATACACCTGATTTTAACAAATTTTGTATAATCCATAAATCCTATATCACTATATACTTAGTTATGGGTGTATCAGTACGACCAATTACTATAGACTTAGTTATGGGTGTATCAATACAACCAATTACTGTATACTTAGTTATGGGTCTATCAGTATGACCACAGTATATGCACAGACACACACAACTCTGATTATAATGCAGACATTTATATTGACCCCAATCATTGCATCAGATTTCCCTGTATTGTTGACAAAGTCAATTAATGTTAGCAAATAAAAGCACTGTTTTTTTTTTTACAATTATTTGCTTTCGGAATCACTTTCTAAAAGAATATTTTTGTTTTTTCAGCCAATTTTGGGAGTTTGCTATGACCATCTACCTGGAAGATATAGTTTACATTCACTGCCATCAGCAACGTAAGATATAGTTTACATTCACTGCCATCAGCAACGTAAGATATAGTTTACATTCACTGCCATCAGCAACGTAAGATATAATTTACATTCACTGCCGTCAGCAACATAAGATATAGTTTACATTCACTGCCATCAGCAACATAAGATATAGTTTACATTCACTGCCATCAGCAATGTAAGATATAGTTTACATTGACTGCCATCAGCAATGTAAGATATAGTTTACATTCACTGCCATCAGCAACGTAAGATATAATTTACATTAACTGCCAAATTTTACATTATGTTACAACTGATGACTTAAGAATCCCCTTACTTTTATTGGAGCTGAGTTTAATTTTAATTATTTCATGAAAGTTTTTGTACAACTTCGGAAGACTTAAATTTTAAATTGGATTATAAGCAACTGACTGGCAGATGGTTTCTTGAGTAAAAATGCTTTCATGTAAGACCACACAGACCAACATACATACAGTCTGACGTTATGAATTCATTACTTTGTTTTTCTCCTGTCAGCTGATTGCCGTGGCACCGTTGTCTTGGTAGGCCAAGATGGTGTCCAGCGACCGCCAATCCATTTTCCTAAGGGAGGCCATCTTTTGTCTTTTCTCTCCTGCTTGGAAAATGGACTCCAGCCCAGCGGTCAGCTTGACCCTCCGCTCTGGTCACAGAAGGGAAAAGGTAAAAACACGGGCAAGTGATCACCTTTCTCCTTTCCTCCCTTTCTGATCTTTGCCTCTTAGACACCTCGCTGTTTTGGTCGTTTTATAATCTGGTCACTGTTTCCTCTGTGCTTTGAACTTGGAATTTATCAAAGCCAACAGTTCTATGCTGAATGAGTTAAATGTTAACGCTTGCATGTTGGGACCCTGGCATGTTAAAAATAATAACAATAAAATAGAGTAAAGAATATGACGAGTGCATATCCTGAGGTTTTCATCATTGGACATGTGAAATTTCAAAATAATTTACTACTTGAATGACGATACAACCTATCTCAAACACGTATATTTTATTGCACCTCTTGCAAAGAATTGCATAATCATGTTGCGTCTGGTGTAAGTGAAACCATCTTTTATGTTAAATTTTTCAAGAGGGAAAGAAATGTCAATTTTAATTTCATATGGACACATATTGCAATGGTTACTGTTGTAACCTTTTGTTCCAATGTGTGTTTTCATAGTGGGATGGTGACTTATTTCAAGTATATCTTTGAGGCTTAAATCCCCCAGGATAATGGGTGAGATGAATTGATGAAATACTTTGTAATGAATTAAAAATAAATAAACAATTTGCTGGTGTTTTTTTCAAGCTATATATGTTAAATAAATGTTCTTTTTATAAAAGCATCAGGGCTGTTATCAGTGATATTGTAATAAATTTCATTTTGTATCAGTGACAATAAGATTAGATCACGGCAGTATCAATGATTTTTTATAAGATCCCTGCTGTATCAGTGATGTTATGATTCATGTGTTATTCTTGATGCTACTACTAGATCCCTGCTGTATCAGTGATGTGATCCCTGCTGTATCAGTGATGTTATGATTCATGTGCTATTCTTGATGCTACTACTAGATCCCTGCTGTATCAGTGATGTGATCCCTGCTGTATCAGTGATGTTATGATTCATGTGTTATTCTCGATGACTAGATCCCTGCTGTATCAGTGATGTTAAAAATAGATATCAAACTGACTGTACAAAAACACCCTTTAAAGGTCTGATAGAGCTTTTAGTAATTACTCCCAGTCTTTCTGTTGCAGGCAAAGTGTTCCCCAAACTGCGTCGAAAGGGCAGTCGCTTGTCCAGCAGCAGCAGCACGAGCAGTGGGAGCACTACCAGCATGGACGAGGAGGAGGCTGCTGACTATGTCTTTCGAATTATAGCCTCCTTCAAACCTGACATGTTAAGTAAGTCCACTGTCTAATTTCAAACCCTCTGTACTGAGTCCATGTTAGTAATGGGATTATAGCCTCCTTCAAACCTGACATGTTAAGTAAGTCCACTGTCTAATTTCAAAGCCTCTGTACCGAGTCTATGTTAGTATTGGGATTATAGCCTCCTTCAAACCTGACATGTTAAGTAAGTCTATTGTCTAATTTCAAACCCTCTGTACCGAGTCCATGTTAGTATTGGGATTAGGCCTGTCAACAGGTTCCTGGGAACCCGAGTACTCATTGCCGTGCTATTTCCCAGGTAATAAAATTGCACCCTGGTACCAGTGAAAATGTATTTTCAATGTCTATACCAACCGTGGTTGAACTTTTTGGCTCGAAAATAATTTATGAAATCAAAAGTTTTCATTTGAAATATATATTCATGTACTTTGAAATATGTTTAAAATGAAAACGCTTATAAAGAAATAACTGTCTAATGGAAATAAAGTGTGGTCCCAACAAACTACAATGTAACCACCTGCTTTATTATATTTGGGTTTTACATTTAAAAAACTTTTAATCATTTGACGATCTTTCCCATAACAAAAATAAATGCTGGGGGCTGGGTCCACTCAGTAGGGGCAAGTCCTAAAAAAAATTGGTTAATTACAACAGTTGTAAGCCATGAACTAGAAATAACCCGCCATGTCATCATACGATTACCGCCCTTTTTAAAAAATTTTATAAGACTGTGCTTAGAGCCCCCCCCCCCCCCAATAATTTATTTCACTTTGCCACCCCTCTGCTCATTGTTTTTACACTGCTGTACTATAGTAGTATTTCAATGTCATCATTTTAAAATTGCTGATTCATTACATCTAAATTTGCATTTCCATAATAAACAAAGAAGTAAAAGGGTAATAGCGAGGATGACTGCAAAATGTTTGAGGCATTTAGAATGGGTAACCCAAAAACCCATTCAAATTTTGGACAGAAACCAGGGCAGATTTTTTAACAATACAAACAGCCCTAATTGGGATGCATATTAAATATAGTGTTGTGTATTTTGGTTTATTTTTTGAAATTCATAAACATTTTATGATCCATATTTTAACATACAGATGAAAATATCCAATTTAAATCTGGCAATACTATCTACTTATCCTGTAATATAATTTACATATAAGTTTATAATCGCTATTCATTCACAAACTTTTTACTATGTTGACATATTATAGCCCAAGACCAAATATTTTCTGGTGGCAGTTATTTGATGAAAATAATTAATGAAGGCTTTCTAGAAGTTATTTGTTCAGTTTTAGATTATAGATAAGAAAAGACCCAAGAGATGATTTTTAACTAAGAGAAACAATTATTGTAGAATATGTTGATTTGTCATCCATCAGTAATTCAGTAGCTTACACCAATGCTCCCTCTAAAGTTGGTCCATGTGCAAAGTTAAAAAAAAATGTTTGTGTAAAGTTGCACAGTATTAATTAATTTTGTGTGCTATATTTTACAAAATTTGTTGAGCTGTAATTCTAAACTGCTGTGCGGCCCAGTCAGATATCTGCACAGCCATGTACCTTAAAGGAAACATTGGCTTATACAATATATTTACCATTGATAGTTGATTGGCATATACATATATTTACCATTGATAGTTGATTGGCATATACATATATTTACCATTGATAGTTCATTGGCATATACAATATATTTACCATTGATAGTTCATCCTCCCTGAATTAAATTTTGTTTTTGTTGCATTGATTGGATGATCTAAATTTTTAGCACCAGAGATGCTTGACCCAAAAGCCCCTTGGGCCCCCACCTCACCGAGATCCCCTTCCTCTCCTGAAAGATCACCATGGCCAGTTCGTCGCCAGCTCCCCCCGAGCCCATTGGTCAGAACCTCTGTCCAGTCCTATGCACGTACACAGGAAGAGCAGAATAATACGTGCTTGGCCCAGGCTTCCAATGATGGCACCCATAGGTACTATGGCTATATGTACGTAAGTGTTGTACAACTATATTTGGTTGATGGCTTTGTATGTACCGTAATTGAAAAATATGTTGTTTTGTTTTTTTGTGTGCGGAATGCCTTGTTCATTATACAGTTGGTTTTTATATGACTTGCTTTCTTTAATGTCTTGAGATTTCTCCATCTGTGATATAACTTATTGTGTTTTGTTTCATGTCTATCTAAACTATCAAATTATTTGACTTTTCACACAGAATCTCCTTCAAACAAATGACAGCAATTTCCTTGCATCACTTAAAACTTTTAATTCAATAATAGCAGAATGACATTTACGAGTGAGGTGGTCCATATAACTTTTGACTAGTGGTTCTCAAACATGTTGTGAGGTGGTCCATTTTGACTAGTGGTTCTCAAACATGTTGTCAGGTGGTCCATATAACCTTTGACCAATGGTTCTCAAACATGTTGTGAGGTGGTCCATTTTGACTAGTGGTTCTCAAACATGTTGTCAGGTGGTCCATATAACCTTTGACCAGTGGTTCTCAAACATGTTGTGAGGTGGTCCATATAACCTTTGACCAGTGGTTCTCAAACATGTTGTGAGGTGGTCCATATAACCTTTGACCAGTGATTGTCAAACATGTTGTGAGGTGATCCATATAACCTTTGACCAGTGATTCTCAAACATGTTGTGAGGTGATCCATATAACCTTTGACCAGTGGTTTTCAAACCTCTTAAGGAATTTTTTGCCAGTCTATTTACTATTTATAAATTACTTATCATCCCTTTAAACTAAGTGTAGTTGAAATATTAATTACTGCATTACTGTGGTAGGTCATCAAATCAATAAACTGCACTGACATTAAAGTGTCCTCTGATGGCAGATCCCTTGTAGAGTAAATAAACAAGTTAATTAATTAATTGATATTATTTGTCAAATAAATTTAATATAAGAGAAAAACATGACGCATTTCTCACCAAAGATAAAATTAGGTTCATTGCCATCAATTGACATCACTTGTCTTTGGCTGTGGGCATGGAGCAGAGTTACTATTCTCTTACTTTGTATGTCATCATAGAAGTCTGAGCTAGAATCAGGTTAGGAGCCTCCAAAATTTGTTGCATTTCCTCATAAGGCCTGAAAACTTTCGTAAGGAGTCCAAACAAAAGTGTCGTTAATTCAGAACCAATTTCTTGGCTACATTCAGTAAAAAAATGAGAGTGGCTTGCATTCCCTTTAGTGATAGATGTTATTTCTTTGGTGAGAACATTTTCCAAATCAGGTCAAGGTTATAGAGAAATGGATGGCGATAGCCGAGAAAAAAACCCACAATGGTTGTCACAAACACAATGGTTGTCACAAACACAATGGTTGTCACAAACACAATGGTTGTCACAAATACAAGCTTTTTTTGGTGTGGTTGTCTAGGGGATGGTGAACAAGTACAGCCACAAACACAATTAAGATAACCACTTTCTATAACATCAAAGAAAAACTTTCATCTTAGAAATATATCAAAGAATAACTCATTCAGAGCTATGCTAACAAACTTAGCCTAGAAATCTTCTTACTAAGGGATTCACGCCAAACGACCTCTGATGTTAGCTTTCACACCCTCTCATCTCTAGCCCCACCTTAAACTTCCCTCCCCTTTCATCCTTCTCTGGTCAGCTATCTCTCATACCTCATTGCCACTCACCCAGGAATTCTCACCTCGTCAATAGTGTTTCACTTCCCTGCAGTTTGGCCAAATTGGAAAAAATAAAATGTCTTATATTAACATGAACTCTTGTGAAGACATTATAACGGAGTAAAAAACATGATCAGTTTTAAGTTAAATGTACACAAAGTTCTCACTGTACTCTGGTTAACTCAAAGTTTATCTCATCATTTTCTAAGAATTGTCAGCATGGCTATTGGAGTTCTGAAAGATAGACAGTATATAGTGGGGCTCTTCTTTATTGTTATTCTGCAGGATTCTTCTTCTTTTTATGATCAAGGGCCCACAACCAATACTTTGTTTATTATGGCTCCTGATTTAGAGAAAGTATTCTGCCTGAACCACTTGACTCTGCTTGTGTTTCATAAATTACTTTGACTATATCAGTTCTCTTGGAAACTTAAATGGGGTCTAGTGGCAAGAATCAAATTTAACCTGAATTACAACAGACCCATTACAACATCAGTTTTTTTTGTGAACCACTGTCTTAGACTTAACTCATGTTGGGTCATTTGAATGACAACACTTTAGACTATAGACCAAATAACTCAAGTTGGGTCATTTGAATGACAACACTTTAGACTAAATAACTCAAGTTGGGTCATTTGAATGACGACACTTTAGACTAAATAACTCAAGTTGGGTCATTTGAATGACAACACTTTAGAATAAATAACTCAAGTTGGGTCATTTGAATGACACCACTTTAGACTAAATAACTCATGTTGGGTCATTTGAATGACAACAATTTAGACTATAGACTAAATAACTCAAGTTGGGTCATATGAATGACAACACTTTAGACTAAATAAACCTCATGGCAACACTTAAATGAAAATGATTTGGAATGTTATGATATTTTTTTGTTATAATATTATTTCATGACATTGAACTACTGACAAGACTTTCCTTGAGACGCATGTCACCTTGACCTATGTCATTTTAAAATATAAAACTGTGTATCACTGAATCTTTTCAATTTTGAAACAGAATGTGCCTTTCAGAATTGAAACAAAAGTATTTTTAAAACAAAATAAAATTTAAAGTTTGAATGTAATAATATCTTAAATCTAATATTAACCAAAAGTAAAACACATAATGAAGATTTTGTGAAGTTAAATATTGAAATCTTTAAGTCAATCTAATGATGAATGCAATGCATGTTAAGCTTGAGTGAAATTTAACAACTGCTCTTCTAAAGATTTGTATGGTAAAGAAATGGCTTAAATACTTTGGCTATTAGTTGGGTTGAAAGGTGAATATTTAGATATAATTTTTTTATTAACTTTAAATAAGTTTAAACCATTAAGATATATATTTTAAATAGCTTTAATTGTTTCTAAAATATCTTTGATATTATTATAATTTATGTTAAAAGAAAACTGTTAAGACGAAAGTTTAATTTTCCTTATGATTCGCAATGATATTTACTGGAGTTTTTTTCAAGAATATTACCAGGCACCTTAACTGATCTCATTTGATTGTATCCAATGTCTGCTTTTCACATTTGAAAACTTTGTTAATATCCTAAACATGTTGCATTTCTGCCTTTAGGAACCATATCAAGCAGTTGTGTGATATTATGACCAAACAAATTATATCTCGAGCTTTCTATGGATGTAAGTAGACATTTAGTTGATGGAAACATAAATGACTTTGTCTCAGATGGGTTAACATGAGTTTTATTGTTTGAAATAATTGTTTTGTTATATAACACATACCTGCAGTAAAACCCCCAAAACTTGGACCAGTTTAGAGAGACAGCCTTAAAATATTTGTCTCTGTGAAGTAGACATGGATTTAATTGTGTTTAGAATATTATAACTACAATGTAGGTCAATATTAACATGGGGGTGGGGGGATTCAGGTCAAACTCTTTGTGTGGGTCATGTCCATGGTAGTATATGGGTCAAACTCTTTGTGTGGGATCATAAAGTCTGATTCAACAACTGTAGTATGACTCATGTTTTAAATGACATACACACTGTAATATTGATTTATAACTGTGCTGCAATGAAAGAAAATTATTATTTTGGAATAGATAAACACTATGACTAAAACTGTGAAGAAGAAATGTTTACAGACTGGAAATGTATATAGACGTGAAATTTTAAGTCATGAAATTTGATTGACTTTTATTTGACTTACTACCTGTCAGGGCTGGCACACTGTAGGCATTTGAAGACAGTTCGCACCCACCTGTCAGGTCTTGTCTACCACACCGCTGTGTCAGAGGACAGTCCCGTTGATGGCAAGGTCGGCGTGACAGCGGAAATGTGGAGTCAGTTGTGTCAAGATGGCATAGTGAGTTACCTTTCCTGGTTACATCAAGGGCCAAATTTTAGAACTTTGTAATGTTATATTCTAGCAATTAAAGTAAATTTGACTTTGTCGATGAAAAATAGCGGGACCGGGACTTTTTTAAGTTTCGGAACAATGTTATGACTCTTGAAAGGGATATTACAATGACTTTTGTCTTATTTTGACTGGTAAAGGAAACTATGTCAAGAGTTTTTAAGGTAACTTGTTTGAATTTTGATGGAAACTATTTCTCTCAGGTAACCAACTCCTCTGAAGTCTATCGGTTGGTCTATTTTGGTGGTGTTGCACACAATCTCAGGAAACAGGTTGGTACAATTGTCCTAATTCTTGAAACTATGGATCTAACATGTTACCCACAGTGTTCATTTCTATTAAACTCAAAGTTTTCAACTATTTTGATCTAGATGTTTCCTATTGAGTCCGATATTTTGTTTGTGAGATTCAGGAGGGTAAACTTGATTTTAACTCTTAAAGCCCCAGAAGGTTTTCAATAAACTTCCATCTAGTCCCGTAAGAATCTCCCATAGTGCATTTCAACTGGTTATGAAATTTAAAAAATTGTGTAAAATGTATTTATATTATTATCATACTGACTTCATTTTTAGGATAAGAATCGTTATTTTATGTATCTAGAAGATTATTTTGAGTTTAATACTATTTTTACCTGTAGTTTAGAACTATTATTTTTATAATAAGGTATAGCAAAATCACATCTTCAAACAAAAAAAACCCCTAAAAACTTCATGAATCGAGCGATAACTCTAGCGCTGGCAATGGCTGGTCTAATACATTATTTTCATGCATTGAAGAGTTTTTATATCAGCACAAATGTCTACATCTTGTTTGCGTGTGTCCTCAGGTCTGGCCCTATCTGCTGGGCCACCACAAGTTTGGCAGTTCACCAGAGGAAAGAGAGGGCCTGGAACAAGCTGTCAGGACAGAGTATGAAAAGGTCATGTCCGAGTGGCTGGCCGTGGAGGCCATCATACGGCAGAGAGACAAAGAGGTCATAGCGGCCAATCTGGTCAAACTATCTCAGGAGAGCACAGACGGTCACATCCCATTGGTCAGAAAGGATTCCAGTTTGAGCAATGAGGTACGTGAATACCAGACACATTCTATAGATCAGATGTGATTGATGAGCTTTCTTTGGTCAATAGACACATGCTGGCAACATTGATACTCTATATGTCTTTATGTAGTTTTAAGGCATATGTTGTTCCTAGACACTGAAAGTAGCCATTGGCTAGTAGGAACAGTTTGTTCTTTCACAAATAATGTCACTAACTAGATGCTGGATGTGAGTGTTTTTCTGAGGCATTTTTCTCTAGGTTTGACATTTAGCACTTGTCACCCCTGGGTCTGAGCGGAATCTTTCTGTCAAAATGCTCATGTTATTGTACTGTTATCACAGCTGTTCTTGTGTAACACCAGAATCAATCTCATGCAGGCTTCTAATACATTAGCCTTATACTGCTTCATGTCTCTCTGTTAGCTTACTATCTGCAGCTCTTGGATGGTTGTGTTTGATATTTAATTCTGATAATGGGTCCCTACCAAATTTTTTGAAAATTATTGCAGGTTGGTTCAATAGATCTAAAACACACATGGTATCTTTTAGTCAAATCAGGAAAAATATAAAAAAAGAACACACAAAAAAAAAAAAAGAAATTAAATAAAATATTTGAAAAAAAGAAAAAAGACATTCTATTAATTAAGGTCAAACCAAAATGTAAAATTAATTAAATATTTTATTAAAATCTGTTTGGCAAAAATATACATTGCAGAAATGAAGAAACATTTTTATTATTATTTTTTTTGTTTTTGGGTGGGGAAGATTCTGTTTTCCCAAAGGATTTGAAATAAATGTGTCAATGAAACTTTTTAAAAAAAAGTTATTTTTAAAAACTTATTATTGATTTTAGAAAATATTGTTTGCTTTGACATTTTTTTTGTAGTGCATTTTAAAAATTATTTTCCACTATATTATGCAACCTTAAGGAAAGTCTTTGGTGAAATTAATTTTTTCCCTATATTTTTTAAATTAAAATTATAATTATTGATTTATTGACATAAGTTAGTTGTATACTTTTTCTAACTTGAATGCTTTTTTTATAATTCTGATCAAGTGTCAACAGTTTTTTTTAAATAAAATCAATGACACATCCCTTCACAAAGGGAAGCTGGCTATGTTATAACCTTATCAAATTGAGCTTGTGAACGCCAAGCATGAAAAACTAAACAGGGGCTGAGCAAAAATATAAACAAACTGTTCATGCTCTAACTACCCATCAACAAGATTGAAATTCCTATGAAAAGGAAGTCTTTAACTCTTAAAGTGCTATAAGGTTTTTGGAAAACTTCCGCCTCAGTCCCGTAAGGATTTCCCGTATTACGATCAACCGGTTATGAAATTAAAAAATTTGCGTAAAATCCATTTATAATATTATTGTCATACTGACTTCATTTTTAAGGCTAAGAATGGTTATTTTACGCATCCAAAAGACCGTATTGAGTTTGAAACAATATTTACCTGTAGTTTAGTACTATTATTTTAGTAATGAAGTATAACGAAAACGTATCTTCGAAAAAAAAAACGTTAAAACTACCAAAAAACATCGCGATAACACTAGTGCCGGCAACGGCCGCCATTGCCGGAAGTCGAATGCATTGTTTTTCAAGCATTGAAGAGTTTTTACTTTCCGAGATCTCATTTCTAACGAGATTTGTATCTAGGGACGCATTACGACGCTTTAGGGATAGCGGGAAGAGACGCATTACGACGCTTTGCGACTTTAAGAGTTAAAATAGAATGGGGGAGCATGTATCACAAGGGCATATGATGGATGACATTAGGTGATGTAAGATGAACTCATTGAGAGGCAACAGCTCTCTTTGGGCGAGGCAGCGGCAATAATATTAGAAAATTCTCTTCCTCTGCTTTATCAATTTATTTGAAAGATCTGTTGTGCACTCGTGTAATTATTAGGGCTGTTATTGATTAATTTAAATTTAATCGTTAACTTTTGAAAAATTACCAAATAATTAATCGATAATTTTGATTAAAGCTGAAAATAAGATGTATGATGTCATTCAACTGAAAATTTCTTAAAATGCCCATAAACAAAATATTTAATTAAAAAATATATAATATTTTTAGGATATATTTAAATATAAGTAGTTCAATTTAATATCAATGAATTTAAATTTGCTTATCTTTAATTAAGTAAAGACAATTTTTTCTTAAATATCATTTTCCTTATAAAAACTGCTTACTTTAAAGTTTACACTTTTAAAACCTTTTTTTTTTAAATGGAGAAGTTTGTACCTAAAAAAAACAAATTATTATTAAATATTAATAATTAATTATTTATCAATAAACAGACAAAATGTTTAAAATATTTTCGTTAATTTTAATTGCCAGTTTATCGATTAAAATAATTTTAATTGATAAATTTTTTACCGATTAATCGAGAAATTAATCTTTAATTTCCGCAGCCAATATGTCAGGGTACAACAAACTGTACCACACCAATATGTCAGGGTACAACAAACTGTACCACATCAATATGTCAGGGTACAACAAACTGTACCACACCAATATGTCAGGGTACAACAAACTGTACCATTCCAATATGTCATGCCGATCAACCCATCAGCGCTTAAATACCAAAAGGACCTTTGACTTGTTCTAATACTGAGGATACATCTTTGGTGTCATTTTAAAGGGCAAAATTTACTTTTTTTTAATCATGCATCTTATTCTGTAAAGGACTCTTTCTATTATAAACAGCTAAATAAAGAAATGTTTTTACAATGTACACTACAGAATTTATGTCTCTTAAATAAAACACTGTGATCTCCAAAGATTTGCCAGAGATCATTAACATAGAATGTCAACATTGGCCAGGTTTTTGTGTCTTTCGAGTCGGAGGAGTTGTCTAGACCGGAGACGGTGGTAGAGGAGAGCTCGACAGCCCGCACCACTCCGTCCTCGGACAGGAAGACCAGCATGGAGCTGTCCATCACTACAGGATTGGACAGGGCTGTTGGGACAGAGACTCCTCCTATGGTCATTAAGAAGGGCATTTCACTCCAGGACAGCCCAGACGATGGGCTTGGTGACTCTATCGCACGGGGCGGCTCGACAACCACAGAGACAGATAAGTAGGTCACAGTAGTTATTTCAATCCTCGTTTTTTGAGTTTGATTCATACATTTCTAAACAGACTTAGCGATAAATGACATATCAATTGTTGATAATTTGGCATACAGTTTTCATGATATACTGTACTATTAGATACTCTGGATCTCATTGAAATGATATCTATTAGTAAATTCCTGTGGGGACTCAATCAAAATATGTTTGAACAGTTCAAAATGGAAAAGAAATTACCCTGACTTTAATGTACATAAGACTTGTAAATACATAGCAGACCGAAGACAGACTCTGTTATAAAACATTGTTTGACCATATCAGATCAAAGACTGGCTGTTGTAATACATTATTTGACCATATCAGATCAAAGACAGTCTGTTGTAATACATTATTTGACCATATCAGATCAAAGACAGGCTGTTGTAATACACTATTTGACCACAGCAGATCAAATACACTATTTGACCGTATCAGATCAAAGACAGTCTGTTGTAATACATTATTTGACCGTATCAGATCAAAGACAGGCTGTTGTAATACACTATTTGACCACAGCAGATCAAATACACTATTTGACCGTATCAGATCAAAGACAGTCTGTTGTAATATACTATATGACCACAGCAGATCAAATAGTCTGTTGTAATATACTATATGACCACAGCAGATCAAATAGTCTGTTGTAATATACTATATGACCACAGCAGATCAAAGACAGTCTGTTGTAATACATTATTTGACCACAGCAGATCAAAGACAGACTCTGTTGGAGACTCTGGCTTTCTTACGCCATTGACGCCAAGGTCACTGCCTGCTGACGTCACTGACCGAATCACCATGACAACCAAACTTTCAGTGGACAGTGCCGTACTGGATGAAGAAAATGCAAACACCCGGGTTGAAGAGGTCAAATCAAGGACAAATTCAGCCCCTGATGACGTGGACAGCTCCAGTAAACCTGACTCAATGACCACAAGCCGGTCAAGCCTGGAGCCGAGGACAGCTCAGGACTATGAACCTGGGTTAGGTAAGCCTTTCAAGATACACACACTGGTTAACAACAGGAAGACATGTGTTTGAAATGTTAGTGTTGTACATAAACTGTGGACTTAGGGCCCAGGATTTACACGAACATTTGAATTGGTCTTGCTTTATACACTAATACACTTACATGTTTTAAATGTTTAGGTTGTATATCAGAGGTATTGGTCTTGTTTTATACACTAACACACACTGGACAGTAACAGTAACTGGAGAACTACATGTTTTATATGTTTAGGTTGTACATTAGAGGTATTGGACATGAGCTGAATTTGTGAAAGGAATTTGTGTAACTATTGCAAATTTCAGAAGTGATATTTTAAGTTGGAATATTATTTGTTTGTATCCCCAGAGGTCAGAGGTCACCTATCAGCCAGTCGAGAAAGTCTCCTCTCCCCTGCATCCCCTGCTTCCAACGGAGGGATTTATTCTGTAAGTTTACGCCAAGTTTCAGGTGCCCCAATATTCCTGGTAATCATTTGGGTCGGTGTGCTGTCTGCTGAATTTTGTAAACGTTGTTGTGTAGCACATAATTGAAACTGTCTCACAGGTTGGTGTGCTGCCTGCTGTGTGTTATGTGGCACATGTGTGACTCTGTCTCACAGGTTGGTGTGCTGCCTGCTGTGTGTTATGTGGCACATGTGTGACTCTGTATAACAGGAGCTTCCAGTCAAAACTCTAGTCCATCATCACCACATTGCATGCACTCTGTTATTGATATCATAGGTGGAAAAATTTGAAGATTTTGATGTAACTGATTTCAAATAATAATTTAACACTTGCCACCTCTTTTGAGAAATTGTGACCACAGGATTTTATATTCATTTTGGGGATACTATGTGGGGGAAATTGATCCCTTACAGACAATGAAGGTCCATGGGAGCAAGTGAAGTAGCATTCACAAGTTTCATTGACCACTAACGAGCATGGGATTGTGGGGTTAGCACAATGCCCCGGGAGCCTTGCCAGTACCACGGCTCAAACTCGTGACTCGAGTTCTTTCAGCAGTCCAGCTCGCTACAGCTTAGACCAGCGCGCCCCCAACTATATGGGGGAACATTAGTTAAATCATGGAGTACTTCTCAAACATATTATGACGAATTTACCTCACTCTCAATTACTAGCGGAATTTTTTATAACGGATTTGTTGGTTAACATCTGTTATTCTCTTACTACATACACTAGGCCCAGCAGTCTCCCATTCTAAGATCATTAACTGTGTCATTCTCCAAAGACAGTCTGTTGTAATACATTATTTG
>MUZC01000111.1:81659-99947 GCA_002072015.1 Radix auricularia | reverse complement strand
ATTCTAAGATCATTAACTGTGTCATTCTCTTACTACATACACTAGGCCCAGCAGTCTCCCATTCTAAGATCATTAACTGTGTCATTCTCTTACTACATACACTAGGCCCAGCAGTCTCCCATTCTAAGATCATTAACTGTGTCATTCTCTTACTACATACACTAGGCCCAGCAGTCTCCCATTCTAAGATCATTAACTGTGTCATTCTCTTACTACATACACTAGGCCCAGCAGTCTCCCATTCTAAGATCATTAACTGTGTCATTCTCTTACTACATACACTAGGCCCAGCAGTCTCCCATTCTAAGATCATTAACTGTGTCATTCTCTTACTACATACACTAGGCCCAGCAGTCTCCCATTCTAAGATCATTAACTGTGTCATTCTCTTACTACATACACTAGGCCCAGCAGTCTCCCATTCTAAGATCATTAACTGTGTCATTCTCTTACTACATACACTAGGCCCAGCAGTCTCCCATTCTAAGATCATTAACTGTGTCATTCTCTTACTACATACACTAGGCCCAGCAGTCTCCCATTCTAAGATCATTAACTGTGTCATTCTCTTACTACATACACTAGGCCCAGCAGTCTCCCATTCTAAGATTATTAACTGTGTTATTCTCTTACTACATACACTAGGCCCAGCCGTCTCCCATTCTAAGATTATTAACTGTGTCATTCTCTTACTACATACACTAGGCCCAGCAGTCTCCCATTCTAAGATCATTAACTGTGTCATTCTCTTACTTCATACACTAGGCCCAGCAGTCTCCCATTCTAAGATCATTAACTGTGTCATTCTCTTACTACATACACTAGGCCCAGCCGTCTCCCATTCTAAGATTATTAACTGTGTCAATTGTAAACTTCTTCCTAATCCTATGCTAATACAGCTTATAGATTATGACTGCCATAAAGCTTTTAAATAAAATGCAAGATACACAAACAAAATGTGTAATCACAACAATACATTAAAGCTTTATTAATTGAATAATACAAAAGTAAACGCCTCGGCTAATGCTTTCATGGGTACAAATAGCTTAAACAAATATTTAAAAGTATATTTACATTATACAAGACATTCTAAATAATAGGAAACAATTAAAGATAAAAAGTAAAAATAAACACATAAAAAATTATAAATAAATAATGACACAAGATATAAGAAAAGGGAGAAAGTATCACAAGTTAAGTGAAAACCACAACTGGAAAAAAATTCCACAGTTACGTAAAATTGTGAATTTGGTGTTATCCATAGGGAGCCAACTTACCAAATCGATCTTCTATGTAAATCCTTTCAAGGGTATTGCTTGTAAAAAAATGCCAGTACACTTGCAGCAATAGCTTAGTTTTCATTATATTTGATTAGTTTTATTTATTTTTGTCTACATGTGAATTGTGGAAGATTTTTTGCCCAAACGTTTGTAGTTCTTTGACATCCTGTAAGGCCTATTCATACCCAGTTTATATAACATAATATATATATATATATTTGTTTTTAAATCTAAATGCCTGATTACTGTCTACCCATGTTTTGTCATAGGAGTGCAGTAGTTCATTAATTTCTATGCCCAAGACAAAAACTAAAGAGATTATTATTAGTAGTTTTCTATAATTATTTATGCACATTAAAAATCATATACTTATAGAGTAAAATGCCCCATGGTCAACTAAAAATCAATGAAACAGGGGATTTATTTTATGACCAGACTTTCCTCTTACGTAGCACTGTTCAAAATTAAAAAAGAAAGTTTTGGGATCTTCAATAATTGAGCTTTAGTGTTAATCGAAGTTTTTTAAAAAATGAAGGACTTTATATCTAGAATGACAATAATTATACTACACATATAAGATATCACAGAATACAACAAAGAATGAGAAAAATATGTCTGAAAAAAAGAACACTGTACGTTTTTGACAATGCAACGTAATATTAGATGTCTGCCAACACAAGTTACCATAAAATAATAACATATCTCTTGTTATGTATGTTTTATAGGCTGAACTATTGGATAGTGTGGCGCTGAACTTACACCGTATTGACAAGGACGTGCAAAGATGTGACAGAAATTATCATTATTTTAACTGTGAGAACCTCGACAAGCTACGCAATATTATGTGCACGTAAGTAATCATACCATGTCATAGTTTCTAGTAATCAGCGCAACTACTCATATCTTGCATGACATATTAACTCTTAATGTGCCAAAGCAGGATAATGCACGACTCGGTTAAATCTCTTTAGAAACGAAATTATAGAAAATAAAAACTCTTCAGTGCATGAAAAACGATGTTTTCTCGACTTCCGGCAACGGCGGCTGTTTCCCTCGCTAGTGTTATCGCTCGATTCGCGAAGTTTTTTGGTAGTTTTTACTTTTTTTTCTCGAAGATACGATTTTGCTATACTTTATTACTAAGATAATAGTACTAAACTACAGGTAAAAATTGTTTTAAACTCAATAAGGTCTTTTGGATAAATAAAATAACCATTCTTATCCTAAAAGATGAAGTCAGTATGACAATAATAATATAAATGGATTTTACGCAATTTTTTAATTTCATAACCGGTTGATCGCAATTTGGGAAATTCTTATGGGACTGAGGCGGATGTTTTCCGAAAGCCTTATGGCTCATTAAGAGTTAATGTAATATAATAATACTGGATTCAGTTCCAGAATGTTAAATTAAGAAATGATGATCAAGAATTTCCTTTCGATAGAGTGTACAACTGAAACCAATGAAATCTCTTGATGAAGTTAAAAGACAATTTACACAAAGAAGATGGTATCTAACTATTCTTCTGTAAAATTTCTAGAATAATAAAACTATTAGATTTCTCTACAGAGAGATGTAAATATTTAGATCACTTGATTTAATGACAACAGGTTTAACCTGAGAGTCGTGTCTTTTCAGATACGTGTGGCAGCATTTAGATGTTGGCTACGTCCAGGGCATGTGTGACCTCGTGGCTCCGTTGTTGGTCATCTTTGATGATGGTAACAAGCTTTGATTATTTTGTTCTTATCGACCCATTATAAGACTTTTTTTTAAATGAAAATAACACAAGATCAAAAGATACTTAAGCTCCTTTAGAGGCTTTCTGTATTAGTCTATTTGAACAGCCTGTTATTCTGTTTCGGCATCACTAGCAAGCCTTAAATTTTGTGCTTTGTTCAATGTGCTACATTTACAAAATCTATGCTGATTTTGATCCAGATTTGTGTTTTTTATCCTCACAGAATCACTGGCTTATAGCTGTTTCTGCCAGTTAATGAAGAGAATGTCCTGCAACTTCCCCCACGGTGGAGCTATGGACACACACTTTGCCAACATGAGATCTTTGATACAGGTCAGTGTATGGAACAATTAGTAACATGAGATCTTTGATACAGGTCAGTGTATGGAACAATTAGTAACATGAGATCTTTGATACAGGTCAGTGTATGGAACAATTTGTAATATGAGATCTTTGATACAGGTCAGTGTGTGTAACAATTTGTAACATGAGATCTTTGATACAGGTCAGTGTATGGAACAATTTGTAACATGGGATCTTTGATACAGGTCAGTGTGTGTAACAATTTGTAACATGAGATCTTCAGTGTATGTAACAATTTGTAACATGAGATCTTTGATACAGGTCAGTGTATGTAACAATTAGTAACATGAGATCTTTGATACAGGTCAGTGTATGGAACAATTTGTAACATGAGATCTTTGATACAGGTCAGTGTATGGAACAATTTGTAACATGAGATCTTTGATACAGGTCAGTGTATGTAACAATTTGTAACATGAGATCTTTGATACAGGTCAGTGTGTGTAACAATTAGTAACATGAGATCTTTGATACAGGTCAATGTATGTAACAATTTGTAACATGAGATCTTTGATACAGGTCAGTGTATACAATTAGTAACATGAGATCTTTGATACAGGTCAATGTATGTAACAATTTGTAACATGAGATCTTTGATACAGGTCAGTGTATGTATGGAACAATTTGTAACATGAGATCTTTGTTATAGGTCATCGCCTTCAACTTTTTTAAAATCCAAAAGTAAGAAAAAAACTGGAGCAGATATTCGCACAATTATTCTTTTAAAAGCCAATACATCAACAATAGTTGTACATAGAAGGAGATTCCATTGCTAGTCATAGAATATCCTCACAATAGAAAATAACACTTTGCCATGCAAACGATAAAATTGAAAGGATATGACTTTGTATTCCTTTTGTCAACCAGATCCTGGACTCGGAATTGTTTGAACACATGCACCAGCACGGAGACTACACACATTTCTACTTCTGCTACCGTTGGTTTTTGCTGGATTTCAAGAGAGGTAGGTGGCGGGCGTTGTTATAATTCTATTGTTATTGAAATGTCTATAACAATTGAATGTAGACGTCTTTGATTTTGGGTCTCGATGAGCAAAATTTGTTGAGTTTTGAATAAAGTTTATTCTTTTAAATACTGGTGTTTTTGCCGATGATTTAAACCAAAGTACCCGTTGAGGGTCGGGTTACTTCAAAGCGACCATTTTGTCCCCCTCAATTAACTAGCAACGCCACTGAGCGGTACCGGTTTAGGGCCAGGACCCCAAGTTTAGATTAGCAAAATGAACAGCTAAGAACGCAGCTGGCGCTAGCTGTGAGGAAACCTTCCAGTGGGGGTGACACCCTAGATAGGTCATTGATAATTCCCCGCAGTCCTAACCATAGAGACTTGTAAGCTTTGCCGGGGTGGCGCCTAAGTGATAGCGAGTGGAAGTAGGGAAAATTCCACACCTCCTTTGGGAGGTCAACTTAGTGGGAGGCTTTTTCAACCTAGTGTCCTGGATGCCCAGGTGGCCGCTTCTAGATGCTACCGCTCTCAGGTGGGAGGGGAGGGCTTCCAGGAAGAGCGCAGGCTCGGGAAACCTGATTTTCTGCCACATATAGGATCAAATGTTGATGTTTAAAATGTTCTTAAATAAATAAGAAGTATTCAATTTGACACTTCTAATATATATGTAAATTATTTTAGTTCAAAGTTCAGTTTTTTTTTCTTCCACAGAGCTGATCTATGATGATGTCTTCTCTGTATGGGAGACCATCTGGGCTGCCAAACACATGACTTCAAGCCATTTTGTACTATTTATTGCCCTTGCCCTTGTTCAAGTGTACCGTGACATTATACTGGACAACAACATGGACTTTACAGACATAATCAAGTTTTTTAATGGTAGGTCAGATGAAATAATAACACTATAATTATTTCATTATTATCAATTTAAAAATTTTGTTTTTAAAAATGGCAAAATAAAACTTTCCTCGAAACTTTTATATATGTGAAATTTCAATATCAAAAATGAACCTATAAATTTTATCTAGTTTCACTTTGAGTCTATGCATACTTTAGCATGTCATTCTAATTTAGCATGTCATTTTAATTTTTGGCATTTCATTTTGATTTTGTATGTCATTTTAATTTTGCATGTCATTTCTAAATTTCATGTCATTTTTAATTGATCATGTCATGTATAATTTTGATGATAATATCTACTTTAGCCTCTTGGGTAAAATGTAGCATATCATGTCATGTATAATTTTGATGATAATATCTACTTTAGCCTCTTGGCTAAAATGTAGCATATCATGTCTAATTAAGCATGCAATTATACAAATTTTAAAAAAAAGTTATATCAAACAAAAATATAAAACTAGTATAATCTCAAGGAAATGAAAATTCTTCTTCTTGATTGCTAAATTCATTGATTACTGAAGCATAACAGCTGTGAGTAATGGACAGCAGTGACATGTCATGTCATTGGGTAGACAGCTTGTGTAGATGGTTCTTATTCTGTAGTCAATGTTATTAATAGTCACTGAAATATGAAATAACATTACATAAAATCATTATGCAGCCATTAGTGAAATAAAAAAAGTCTTTCTCTTTCAGAAATGGCAGAGCATCACAACACAAAGCAAGTGTTGAAGATAGCCAGGGAGCTGGTGGCACGACTGCAGACTCTCATAGACAACAAATAACAGCACATATAACTGCACATATCTCAACCAGCTTTTAGCACAGTCATTATGCAGTGAACGTTCTGGGGATAAATTGAACCGCCCAGGTGTTAGATCTGGAAAAAAAGGAAGGGAGGGGGGAGACCAACAGCTATTTCAACAACCAGTCAGCTTCTAGTCATCAGCCATTTTCTTTTTGTACAATTGAATCTTGAGATATTTGATACTTTATCTCATTCCAATCAAAGTTAACCAAGTTGAAACCAATAGCATTCAGAAATTCCAGAGAGCTCTTATTTAAAATGTAATTTTGTTTTTATCTCAGCTCAAAAAAAGGGAAATTAGATCCTAAATTAACCTTTTATAATTTCAATAATGTGTTTACATACAAGAATTAAAAACGAAGTAAATAAGATTTTTTTGTCATCACCCATTTGAATATCTTGTAGTTTTTAAAAAAGACAGTTTTTAAGCTGTAACTAAAAATCAAACTGATTGATAAATATCACTTTTTTTTTTGCAATCATTAAAATGTAAAATGGTTTTTATTTTGTTGGAATAGTTTTGTAGAGGTTGTAATTAACTGCAACAATTTTAGATAACTTTGAAGTGTAAGTTTTTGTAACTAATGTAATATTATGTTTACTTGGTTCAATAATGTAAATAGTCTTGAGAAGATAAACTTTTTGTTGTTTTCATTCCAATCCATAGATCTACAGCAGTAAAAACTTGTTTTACTTATTAAGTTTTTATTTGTCTAATGATGTGTACTAAAAATAATGTTTTACATATATACATATATGGTTTATTGTCAAGGCATTTTTCATCCTTTTACAGAATGTGATAATTTTTATTGAATAAGGTCACATAATTTGATGTTTCATAAAAAAAAATCTTTTGATTTTTTAAAATAATATCTATAGCATTTTATAATGGAAATTCTTGTATTTATTGTCCAATGCCAAGTAAAATTATGTTCATGTAAATTAATTGTTTTACTGCCAAAGAAGAAGTTTTAAAGATGTTGGGCATAAGTTTGTATAATTATTATTTTTAAACAAAGTTGTCATGATTATAAAGATTGGTAAATCAATGTTGAATTTTCTATAGTCTGTGTAATTAGGAAATAAGTTAAAAATAAATAATTCCTGATTGGCTGTCCTACACCTCATGGTGGAGCTGTTACTAATCTCCAAGCAAAAGTATTTTAACAAAACATTTTTCAATGAGATAAAACAACTTGTAGTTTTCCTCAAGTTTTTTGCTTCTAACAGACCAGAAGCTTTAAAAGATGTACACAGAATGTAATTTATCAAAACCGTAATAAGTTTTAATTATTTATTCCATAGATTTTAAAAGGTATTTTTTAGTTTAATTTGTTATACTTTTAAATTAAATTAATTTTTACATGATTAAAATTTTAAATATTTTTTTTTCAACATTCCTTGCAGTTTTGATATGTTAGTATTTTCATTAATTTTTTGGAGATTATCTATCTAACATTCTATTAGTTGTACTAGTTTATTTTTAAAATTGTTTCATCAACTGTTCATTTTGATCAATTTCCCACCTTAGTCCCAGCATTGAGATATTTTTGTTTTGGTTCATTTAACAGATTTTGTGAGCTTATTGTTCAAAGGTATAATCAAAATTTTGTACAACTTCTTTTTATACATTTGTAATCTTTTTAAAAAAATTTGTGATTTTTTTAATGAAAAAAACAACCAGTGGATGTTTATAATTCTTTTTTACATAAAGAGCCAGGGAGAACACAGTGTAACTTTACCTGAAAACATTTGATATATGTTTATGTTTTTTGTTGAGTTTTCATTAATTTATATACATAATTACTTGATCCAACAATCAGTTGTGTAATTCCACTATTCAGTGAAAAAATTTGTTGGACGTATGTGCATTTATCTGGCCATAGGGTTGTCGTCTGTATTTAGCTGTCACTGACAGTTAAGTCTGCTGTTGTTTGTATTTAGCTGTCACTGACAGTTAAGTCTGTTGTTGTCTGTATTTAGCTGTCACTGACAGTTAAGTCTGTTGCTGTCTGTATTTAGCTGTCACTGACAGTTAAGTCTGTTGCTGTCTGTATTTAGCTGTCACTGACAGTTAAGTCTGTTGTTGTCTGTATTTAGCTGTCACTGACAGCTGAGTCTCTCAAAGTTCACATTGAAATGGATTATTGGCTGCGACTATTATAAGTTGACTTAACGCTGTGAATAATTACAACTGCCAGTTTTTTTGTTTACATTTTGCAAAGCAGTTTATTTTGTTAGTGAGCAGAAGCTATTCCTCTGCCAGCTTTAAAATCTATCAAGGTAAATACAAGTTTGGTTGTGAGCATTTATAAAAGCAGAACCTTCAAAGATATGAAATAAGTTTACATGTATAATAATCCAAAATAGAAATCAACCAAAAAAATTTTTTTCCATGGGATGTCTTCACAGATAGGTATTTATTCTCAGTGGCTCCCAAACTAAACAAGATGGACCTGATAGTCATAACAGACACTGTTACAGGAAATAGTGCAATAATTTAATTATTTATTTTCTTTGGTCATTATCTGAATTCTGATATCTAAAGCAGACAGGATCTTGTCCCATGACTCCATGCAGGCCGTCATGCTGTGAAGCCCTGTCCTAAGATATTCAGTGTTACAATGTATCACCACTGCCACTACTCATCATTGTAATCATAAGCCAATCCTTGGTTGATATATTTACAGCTCTGTTTGAATAAAAATTATTGTGGATGTTAATTGACTTAACAACTATTTTCCCACCTTCTGGTCCTAAAATTGTAAATTGTGAATTTTTATAAGTTGGCCCCTGTTTTAACAGATGACCATTGATGACCAGAGATCTTCTAGTAAGATGGACTGACCACTTGACTTGACTGAACCTTGTTGTCTGTTGGCCAATTTGATCTGTGATGTAATCTATAATTTATCATGCATGAAGCTGTCCACTCTATATCTTAGACCAGATGTTGTATTTCTTGTCTGCTATACTTAGAACCATGATTTTCCAGTCTCTATTTTTAGATTTGGGCTTGAGTTACCATTCCAATGTCCTGAACATTGTTGAAACAGCTGTTAGGGTGGTGTCCCCTGAATTTAACTTTTGCGTGCAGAGTCTATAATTGAGAAAATTCTGATCACTTATTTTTTTTTTTAATTTGCTTCTGTTATGACCAAGCTAAAAACTTGTGATGTATCCAGTGTGTTAAAAGATAATTACTTGTTTCATTGCTGTGTAAAATATGTACAGAATTTCATCAAATTTTTAGAAATTCAGAGACTAATATTTTAATGATGATGAACAAAACAAACTTTATTCCATTTTACATTTATTATTACAACTTACCACCTGTTATTCTATTCTATTTTTGAACCCTTGATTTCAGTATCCCACCTATATATTACGTCATATATCCAGAGTTTTCATCCTTTTACTTCCAATTTGCTTTCCTAAGTCATGTTTACATAGCACAAATAACACCATTCCTAAATACTCCAAACCATTGAACCATTAAAAAAAAAATATACCACCCTCTCCCCCCTCCCCTTTTCCCCAACAGTCAGATTTTTTCCCCACCTTTTCTTTTCTGTTACTGTGTTAAGTCATATCACCCTTCCATTGACAAGATTCCCAACTTTTGGGTTTGTTTCTATTCTTGAACTTTGATTTTCAATTGCTGTATTGAGTGCCAACAACGGCTTGTGGGAAGTAGGTCATGAGCAACAACAGCCATTAGTTGGTCGCAGGTCAGTGGTAGCAACAACAGCTATCAGGTGGTCGCAGGTCAGTGGTAGCAACAACAGCTATCAGGTGGTCGCAGGTCAGTGGTAGCAACAACAGTTATCAGGTGGTCGCAGGTCAGTGGTAGCAACAACAGCTATCAGGTGGTCGCAGGTCAGTGGTAGCAACAACAGCTATCAGGTGGTCGCAGGTCAGTGGTAGCAACAACCTGTAGTTAGTGGGTCAAACCTGTTAAAAATAAAACAATCTTTTTGTGTGTGGCAGTTAGTTGTGAGTGTTGATTCATTAGCATAGAGTGGCTCAATGACTCTGGTATATTCTTTATTTCTGGAAGATAATCTACAAAAACTATAAATTTGTGGAATCTCCAAACAGTGATCATTTTAAACTCCCCAAGCCTGAAACTCAAATAACTGATAAATTTGTAACAGTCCCCATTTCGGGGCATCCCAGGACTGACCAACATGTAACAAGCCCCGACCCCCCCCCCCCCCCCCCCCCTCCCGTACGCTTTCTATTGAAGCGTGTATCAGAAATCTCAGCATATCAAGGTTTGAGTTGCCAGCAAGAATTTTTTTATTTTAAAATCTGTTTTTGTGCTCTAGTCATTGATTAATTTCCTGGTTAATTTGCATTTTTTATTTCAAGATCTGTAAATATTAAAATGATGATAATAAAGATATGTACGTGTGAGCCAAGCCCAATGGAAGCAACTGTACCCGAGCCAATGTTTGATATGGTTTATGTTTGTGGTACAAGTCTGATGGGCCTCCAGCTCTCTCAGGGTTACATTGGAGTGATGTCATTTCATCTGGACACAAGCAATGGAATCTTTTCTCTGTGTGTTTAACGGTTTGTGTGTTTGTGTTATGTACATACGGTGATGTTATAAAACTGTGAAAGCTGTCAATCAAAGGATAAAACCATTTCTGTTTGGCCAATGGAATCGTCTCATGTTTGATGCCCCGTAAATTTAAGTTTGACCAATCAGATCATGGCATAGTTTGAAACAATCAGGCAATGCCAGACGTGGCATTAATGAACTCTGGCCATTGTTGGAACAGGCAGAGTCATTGAACAATTCAAAGGTTTGTGTGTTTGTACATCAGCATACCAAGCTTGACTATAGGCCTGAATTTGAGGGCAAGATTTGTTCATAAACTGTTAGCTGTTATCTTGGTACCACCATTTGTTGTGTAGTTTTGTGATTTGTTGTTGTTAGTAGATATACCTCCTCTGTCCCTCCCCCTCAGTGTTTACTAGTGCTGTCAGTGGAATAAATATGTCTACCACGTCATGTTCTAGACTAAAACTAACTCGGCCTTTGTTGGTCTTTTGTCTGAGAGACGTGTGATTGTTTGGTCTAAAAGATTAGTGTTAGGTCATTAACTTAGAAAGACGAGATTGTTTGGTCTAAAAGATTAGTGTTAGGTCATTAACCCAGAGACGCGTGATTGTTTGGTCTAAAAGATTAGTGTTAGGTCATTAACCGAGAGACGCGTGATTGTTTGGTCTAAAAGATTAGTGTTAGGTCATTAACTTAGAAAGACGAGATTGTTTGGTCTAAAAGATTAGTGTTAGGCCATTAACCCAGAGACGCGTGATTGTTTGGTCTAAAAGATTAGTGTTAGGTCATTAACCCAGAGACGCGTGATTGTTTGGTCTAAAAGATTAGTGTTAAGCCATTAACCCAGAGACGCGTGATTGTTTGGTCTAAAAGATTAGTGTTAGGTCATTAACCCAGAGACACGTGATTGTTTGGTCTAAAAGATTAGTGTTAGGCCATTAACCCAGAAAGACGTGATTGTTTGGTCTAAAAGATTAGTGTTAGGTCATTAACCGAGAGACGGTTCACCGACAAAACGGCCCCGGACAAAACTGCCCCGGTCAAAATGGCCCCGGTCAAATCGGCCCCGGACAAAATGGCCCCGGACAAAACGGCCTCAGACAAATCGGCCCTGGACTAATATTTGTTAATGGAATACAATTTTAAATAATTATTTATACTCGCCGATTCAGTGTCAGTTTTAGTTCACAAAGAACAATAATAATAACATCACAAGAACGAATTTAATAACAGTTAAACTATACGGTAGCAAGTCACAATTGTTTGTTGAGAAGAAATTATGTCATAACGTCACAAGAAATAATTTTACAATTTGACCACTTTCATAAAAGGTGAATACGTTGAACAAAGGTTAAATTAACTTAAAATTTTAAAAATTATTAATTTTTTTGTAAAAAATGTCTACAATTTTTCTGGGGCCGTTTTGTCAGGGGCCGTTTTGGTCAAGGGCCATTTTGACCGGGGCCGATTTGTCTGGGGCCGTTTTGTCAGGGGCCGTTTTGACGGGTCACCCCGAGAGACACGTGATTGTTGTCTAAAAGATTAGTGTTAGGTCACTAGACCAGAGAAGCGCTATTCCTTATGTGAGTAGTGGAGTAAATGTTGGAGGTTAAAGGTTAAATAACACTCCCAAAATCAAATCTTATTCATAAAATGTATCAACATTACATTTGTAAATATAAAGACTTTTCCCTTGAACAAGAAACTCAGTCTGAGTCTGACACATACAAAAAAGCTAAAGAAACATATTCTATTCATACGAGAACTAAATTAGTTTGATTCTCTAAAATGTTAGGGGAAAATGACTAAACAGAATTTCTTTTGAGGTGCATTTATATTTAAGAATATTTCAATCAATTTGCAGTATGTTTTTGAGCCAACAATAGACCATTAAACTTATTTGCTTCGTTGAAAAAATAATTAAACACACCTTACCAGTGGCGTAGCTAGAGCTTTTGCCGCCCGGAGTGGTCTCCAATTTGCCGCCCTTTTAGGGGCCGCCCATAAATGACGTCACGCACTGGGGGGGGGGCACTCTTTTGACGTCATTCAAAACGCGCAACTTTAAATAAAAGTTCCACTTAAATATATGATTATCGACACTTTATTCAATGACACTTTACGTGGTTTCGCTCGTGTTACGATATTAGGGTGCAGCCTTAAATTAGAAAAACCATATCTAAAAGACCATCAAAAGAAAGAATTTAAACATACTCATTTTCAAATTAGAAAATACCGCGTGTATGGGGGGGGGTGGGTGGGGGTGGACTTTGTCACGTCATATTGAGGAAGGGGTCTAAGTTTTTATTTCGTGACGCAGTGTGACGAGGGGGTAAAAATCAGCCGAAATCACGTGACGTCATTTATGAACGATCCCTTAAGTCAATAATATAACGGTTTTTATAAATTTATAAACATTAATAAATAATTGTAATTGAAACGAAGTACTTTGTAAAAGGCGGGGAACAATTTTATAATTGCATGCCCTATTTTTGTAAGCAGTAATAAAAGAGGCTGCATAAGATGATATACCTAAAACTACACATTATAAAAATACAAGATTCTTGTTTTGAAGGCCACAATAAAGTTATAGGAGTCGCCGGTCCCCCCCCAACCCACAAATGAGACAAAAGATATTCCAGATTTACACCCAAAAAAAACAATAACAATTAATATGCTTTTATTTTAAAAAAAAATAATATTTGATTTTTTTATAAAAAAGAAATTGTAGGTCAACATATTTTTTATTATTTATAAAACTACTTATTTACCTAACTTTCATAGTAGAAAAATCGTTTATTATGTAATCAAAATTTAAATTATTTGTTATATCTTGCCTATGGACAATATTGCAAGATTTTGTAGTCTTAAATCACATATTGTGGAGCTAATTTAATTTTTTTTCAACTTCAGTTTCGAGAAGCTCCTTTCACAAATAGGTACACTGATAGCAATTGTTTAAAAAATTAAAAGCAAAACTATAATGTTGGGTAAAGAACTTTCCAATATTTATTGTTGAATTTATTTTAATTGATCAAGGGAGAATTTCCCCCCTCCACGTTTTATTTAAACATTATGCCTCTTGTTGTAGTGTAGGTACAGCCAGGGCTTCCTTAGGCGGTTACAGTTAGCCCCACGCTTTCATGGGCCCCACCTATCTTAATTTCCACTTATTATCCATATTAATTCCGTATCCCTACCCAAAATGGGGTCCACGCAATCATTTTCTTATACTAAGCTGCATGGGGCCCCACAATAGCTAAGTCCGGCCCCGTCTACTGCCATAAAAACCCAGATCCTTTCTCTTTCAATCTCAAACAATTCTTTATCAATATAAATAAAGAAATTTATTTGATGTTCAAATTCTTTATTTATTAGGCTAGATGGTATTATACACAAATATTTTCTTGCAAGGACATGTAACTCATTATCGCGTTCTTTTATTTTCTTTTATAATTAGGACTACATCAATGGATAAAATAATTTCTCTTTGTACTTCTTGCTCTAAAGATAGAACCACGCCTTCTGAATTTTCCCCACTCATATTTTTCTTCTTATAGTCCAGTATTCAGTTGCTATATCCAACTATCTGTAACAGCGTTCTATATTACCACATGAAATGGGTTTGTATAGTGTGCGTTAATTTAAAAAAGACGGGTTCCCATAAATTGAGGTATCACAGAAAAGAGAAAGATTGCATTGAACTGAGTAAAATTCCAGCGTCTGATCTAATTTTATTAGCTACTTCAGATGTCAATTTTTCAAGACACTTGAAATTTTTAAGAAGAACTATATCTTTTTCGGAATTATTTATGCTATTAACGGAGAAATAAATAACCGTTCATTCTTAATTAGGGCTGCGGAAATTATCGATTAATCACTCGTATAATTATTGATTAAAAATTTTTTAATCGATAAAATAGCGATTAAAATGGAGGTACATACTGTCAATACCTGTACCGATTTAGTAATAAATAATTAATAATCAATAATATTTTGCTTTTTAACGTACAAACTTCTCCATTTAAATCAACGATTTTTAAAGTGTAAACTTTAAAATAAGCTATTTTATAAAGAAATTGATTAAAAAATTTAAACATTGTTTTTACTTAATTAACAATAGCAAATTTTAAATTCATTGTCATTATATTGAACTACTTATATTTAAATGAAGACAATCATGTCAATTGCCTGTTTTTGTTACTTCCCTTGAAATTTCCAGTTTAATGACGTCATTCATCTTATATTTAACATCAATCAAAATTATCGATTAATTATTCGGTAATTTTTCAAAAGTTAACGATTAAATTTATCTTATCTTATATGCTACAGACGCTCCTTCTGTACAGAAGACTACTGCGTCCTACGTATTTCTATGGTTTGTGTTTAGTCCTGTTTAAATTAATTGATAACAGCCTTATTTTTAATGAATAACCGTATTTTAATGAAAAACACAAGCCATGTGTGGTATTTTAATGCAATAAAAACAAAGTATATTTATTTTTTAATAAGTTACCTTACAATAATCTTATGAACCTGAAACAGTAATATAATTTACATTTTGCAAGTTAAACACACTATTTGAACCACCATGTCATGTAGGTACTTGTTAGCGCATCATTCTGCGAATGTCAAAATTCCACGCAAAAACGGTCATGGCGATAATAATACGACATATTTTCGGACCAACGGTGATGTATTGATTTGTGTGTGGGTGTGTAGTTTTCTTATAAAAGCATACCGCTTAATTTTCCAAACAAATAGTCACCTTTTTAGAGCAATATGTATTTTTTAACGGTTTTTGCGTTAGTTATAACAACCACTATGTAATTTTTTTGTTGTTGCATGAATCCGTTAATTAAAACTCAAAATTTCGATTCCTAATGTTTGACCCTGGTTTTTCTCCTTCAAAATAACAGGAGGGGGTGCGGAAATTGCTTCAATTTTCAAATGGCCTCAAATGCCGCCCTTTGCATGAGTCCGCCCGGGGCGGACCACCCCCGCCCCCCCAGCTATGCCACTGCACCTTACGGTACTACATCCAGCCATCTGTAACGTATTCCTGTGAATTGAAGCTGCATTGTGATATCAACTATACATAGGTTTGTTTCGCACTAAGTCAAATATCAAGACTGGTCGAACTCGTTGCTGATCTTAATTAGTTTTTGATTTCGTCAAACATACATTGATGATGACAGTTGTAATAAATATTTGAAAGAGTATAATCAAGTTGGCTTGAATTATTTAATTCGTTTTAATTACCCGGAGTTCAACAGTCGTCTTTTTAAATTTAATGTGAAATGATTCTCTAAACTGAATTCATGTTAATTAAAGTCAAGTAGATGATCTGGTGTAAGAAAATCACATTAGTAGCTGCCAACAAATCTTCTAAATTTCTACTGTAACCTCATCTAATGCAAATCTCTTCAAATTAAAATGTGAAATGGGGGCCGTTCATAAGTAACGTCCAGCACCAAGTGGGGGGGGGGGATGACACATTTGTGACTAGGGGGAAGGGGTGTTCAGAAATGTGACATCACACCAGAACGCGCTAATTTATATAAAACTTTATGACGTCCTGTAGGGGGTCAAAAAGGGTGGGGGAGGAGGGGTTAAAATCGCGTGACGTTAATTAATTGTGGCCGGCCGGTCCCAAAGCCGCATTTTGCAGTTAGTAGCATTAAAAAAGCATTTATTTTTTCAACAGAAAAGTTCCTTAACTCTCTCAGTTTACAAATAGTTTCAGGCATCATCAAGAGTTACCAGTTTCCTAAAGAAAAAAGAAAAGGTAAAAAATAATAATAAAAACAGAAGAAAAAATAAAACTATTCAAGTATGGCTATCATATTATAGTTCCTGTGTTCGTTTGTGTGTTTTACTTTCACCTGGCTCTGTTATTATTTTTATAATTGTGAAAATAACTTTAAAATGGCAATGGTATAAGAATTTACATTCAATGCGGAATTAAATTTCTGACACTGAATTTTTACAAATTTTATATGTTTTCATTAATTTTTTTAAATATTCTTTCTTATTCTTTCCTTGGATTTTCTTTTACCTCGATACTGATGTTTGATCTTTGATTGTACCGAAACATGCTTCGTTAAATTTAAATGATATACTACACCGGATTTACGTTAACGAGAATAAGAATAAGAACGAAAATTATTGGAAATTCGTTAACGATAACGATAATAAGAACAAAAATTATTTTGAGAACGGTAATAGAATAGAAATAAAAATTAATTTTCATGAATAGAATAGTAACAATAACGAAAATTATTATTGAACGAATATCTCGTGGAATATGTTCCGCCATTTGCGCCGAATTCCGTGTTTTAATGTTGACGTATTCGTCCAGTCATTTCCGTCAAAATCCATATTTTGTATTATAGTAAAGTAAAGCGCTAAAGCATTTCTTCATGATCGGTTACTTCCGTTTCAAAACTTTCGCCGGTTTATTTTTTCGATTTATATTTGTGATTTATTTTGGACGAGTAAAGTTTGTTTCTGAGGACAATGAGTTCATTATCAAGGATGTTAGCTGGACGAAAGAAGGAGAGTCTGGTGTGGGATTACTTTACATATATGGAGCAGGAAGGGAAAGTGAAATGTAAAGTTGTTATTGTGAAGACTAATAGCGAGTGTGGTGCTTTGTTGGCGGGTAAAAACAGTACAAATATGCTGTCGCACCTCCGTAGATTACATAAGCAGGAGTATGAGCAGTATGTAAAAGCAACCGAGGCGAGATCATTAAAGACAAAACCAAAGAAAGCGACGGTGTGCAAAAATGCGACTCAGACATTGGCTGATTGCATTCAACGTAAAATCGTATCCTGGTCAACAGAGTCACAGGAGTATCAACAGCGTTTGTCCAGTGTGATGGACATGTTGATAGACACCTGCTATCCGGTCACAGTGGTTGACAAGCCGTCATTCAGACACATGATTAAAACTCTTGATCCAAAGTTCCTTCTTCCTGGTTAGTTTTTTAAGTGTTAAGTACTTAGCAGTTCATAAATTCATTATTTCATATTCTTTATGAACACCTTTATACATAGCTTATATCTTATACATATGTATCTTAGTTTCTGGCTTGGCTGTAAATTTTTTTAAAGTTAACTATGGACTTTGTCAAATAAACAATGTCACAATATTAGCCACCACTGTTCTTTAAGATATTTTTGTTTATTGCTTTCTAGCGTCGTCGACAATAAACAAGAAATTTACTGAACTGTTCACTCTGAAGTCGGTTAGCATAAGGGCCTTACTTGATCGAGCACGCTGGATAACCATATGCCTAGATGGATGGTCGAAGCCAGGATTGTCATCTTCATTCGTTGGAATTTCAGCATGTTTTTTTGACCCAGAAACGTCTACTCCGATTCATGCTTTTTTGAATTTGACCGAGATTGAACATCCTCACACCGGTGAAAGACTGGCAGCATGTCTTGACAGCAGTCTCACATTATGGAATATAGCTCCTGAGAAAGTTTTATTGGTCATATGCGATAATGGAGCAAATATAGTAAAGGCTGTTACCATATTGCAAAAGAAGCACCAGGTAATGCGGCATTTTACTTCATTTCCATTTCCGAATAATTGTGGATTTTGTTTTTGTGTTTATAAATTTTGAGATCAGCTTAAGTGGTAAAG
>MUZC01000111.1:48670-79890 GCA_002072015.1 Radix auricularia | reverse complement strand
AATTGAAATTATTTCAGAACTTGAATAAGAATAAGAATAGAAATTAATTACAGCGAATAGAATAAAAATAAGAATTGAAATTATTTTTAGAACTGAAATATCACTGCACCGGATCATTCTTTGTGTTGTTAGAATCAGAATATTTTACTATTACCGTCTTCTTTCTCATATCAAGAAGGAAATACAGCTGCTAGTGTCTGGGACTTTGCTGAAAGCCAAGCTCTAATAGAGTTATCAAATGGAGTTGGCAAGAATATTTATGTTTTGAAGTCAATTTGTCTGTTTGTGCTATGTATTTACCAAACTCTTTCTCATCCCGAAAACAATTTTGGATAAAAATTGCTTTGAACTTTGCATTCCAGGAAATTCCACCGTTGTCCACAGCCCTAATCAAATTTTATAAGTGTGTGTGTTTATTGTGTGTGTGTGTTTGTGTGTGTGTGTGTTTGTATGTGTGTGTTTATGTGTGTAATTCTTAAGAATATTTTGGAACAAAATAGTATTGTAAAATCCGCCCATAGTTTATTTTAGTTTTTTTCGCCTAGAAATGATAGTTTGTTGTTGTCTATTTTCAAGAATCTTTCACACCTAACGTTTTGTTCATAGAATTATTAGTAAGAACTGAAGTGAGCGTAGTTGTAGTCTAATCATGAATGACGTATTGTTTTTTTGTATTATCTATACAGACGCTCATTCTATACTGTTTTTCAACACATTTTATCCCAAGACTCTACCTGAAAGAATATCAATATAAAAATAAATGTCTTGGCCAGGTGCTGATCGGTTTAAATTGTTCAAATGCCTTTTTTTATTTGTCTTATTTTATTTGTAGATGCGATGTAATTTAACAAGTTATTTCAATATTAAATAAGACAGACTAATATAAAAAAAGGTGCGGCAGCAATGACATCGAATACCAGAAATAGTTTGCACACATTCCTAAAGCCACTTCATCAAGTCCATTAAATGATATCGTTTTAGTCCAAATAGTTTAAATAAATGAATTTTTAAAAAAAAAGACATTTTCAAAGACTTCAAAGTGTTATAATTAAGGTAAGAAAATTGCATTCCATTACTAACAACAAATCAGGAGTGTTCTAAACGGAAGTAAGCAAGTAAAGAAAAATCAAGCCTTTATGTTAAACATTATTTTTTTTATTATTTGGTTTAGATTTATACTAACGAGTCCGTGGGGCCAAGAGCAACTCTCTCTACACTACTTGAATTTAATGACGTCCAACATTGTATGTTTTTAATTAATAGGAAGGAGTAAAGCTGATACATAACAGTCAACATTGTCATGAAAGTCAACAGTCAACACTGACATGAAAGTCAACAATGTCACGACAGTCGAAACTGACATGACAGTCAACACTGACATGAAAGTCAACAATGTCATGACAGTCGAAACTGACATGACAGTCAACACTGACATGAAAGTCAACAATGTCATGACAGTCGAAACTGGCATGACAGTCAACACTGACATGACAGTCAACACTGACATGACAGTCAACAATGACACGACAGTCAATACTGACACAACAGTCAACACTGACACAACAGTCAACACCGACACAGCAGTAGACACTGATATGACAGTTATTACTGACATGACCGTCAACGTGACATAACTGTCAACAATTATTCGGAAATCGCGCCTAATCAACGTGGACACAAAAATCAACATTTCCATCTGCAAAATTTCTTACACTGACATGATAGTCTACCACAACAAGGCTTAAACTTTTACACTCTGACATACAATACTGTCAAATAATGCAATAACCCTATCAAATTGTCTTATTGTATTTTCAATGTAATTATTTTTAAAAAATCTTCCAAAAATATATAATTAGCTTCTATTTTTGATTAACCTACAATCCTTAAAATATTGAAGATAAATAGACCATTTGGTCAACTTCCTGGTTTTGACCAGCCCTATAAAAAGAAAATGGGCTCGATGTTGACTAGTCTTATAAGTTGAAAATAAGAACAACGAAACTGTGAGCCAAACAAAATAAAAGACGAGTCGAATAATGGAGTTGAGTCATTGATGCGTGTCTGTTACTGGATGTAAGATAGAAGGAGATATGGCAAATTGGACTTTTCCAAAAACTCCTATCTTATCTTATATGTTACAGACGCTCCTTCTGTACAGAAGATTATTGCGTCCTACGTATTTCTATGGTTTGTGTTGTCCTGTATTCTTACTAGAGTTTTAAATGATGATAAAGTGTTGGCTTTCCTGGTTTCTTCAGGCAACCCATACCACGCCCGAATACCCGACAAAGAATGACATCACGAAGTTCGAAAGATGAAGGGTAACATGATATGATTTTTTAAAATCCTTTATATTAACTCGTGGCGTCTGCTTGATTGTTGGCTTGCTTGCTTGCCGAAAAAACTTTGGATCGATTGCTAGCAGGCCGAAATTTTGTAGGCAGACCCGTGTTGACGATAAAAATGCGCTATCAAAATTTCAGATCGATCGACTATACTAATTAATTCAATGAATTTTTAGATTATCTCTCTTTATCGCTATGTAGCATGTTAATTTTTGTGATAGTGTCGCGATGCGTATTATATTAATCAACCTTTTTAATATTTTCCTGTCGCTGAGATGAAATTTAGCAAACAAACTGCAGTGTTGTTTGTTCGTTTTTTTTAATTAATTTTTTTTTTTTTACTATAAATCCTTTATATGTGAGACAAAACTAAATTTTTTAATTTTTTATTTATTATTTTTTTCTTTGGATTGTCTTTTCAATGCGTATAATTAATGAACATACTTTTACTTACGTCTCGAATATAAATATTTATTACAATGAAAATTAAATTAACCTGCTACCATAAGGATTTTTTAAATTTTCAAGTTTTTTAACCCATTAATTAAAAATAAATTATTAGCAAAAATTAAATATAAATAAAACGAAACAGATACGAATATGCCTATTATAACCTGAGGCGGATTAATCTTACACAAAGTTCCTCCCTCCTGGCTGCAATTCAAATTTGGGCCACGGTCCAGCCAGCATCCATTTAAATTAAATCTTTGCCAGCAGTTAATACAAGACTCTAACTTTAAGGCGGACTGTTATAAAATAAAATAATAAATAGAAGTAAATTTAATTTATTTAAACTTACTCGAATCCACACTTCATTAAAATATTAAATTAACATACTTATCAACATAACAGCTACGTTTGCGAACTTTTCTCATGGCGAAGTTATCAATCAAGCCAGTAAAGCTAAGTGAGCTTATAATTTCCCTTTCAATTCTCGTTACAGAGAGCAGACTCAGTCTTTGTTGCCCCATGCAACTTCTAAATTCATTAAAAAAAATCCTTTTCAACATTGAACATGATCGCTCTCCGCTACAGTTTGGTGTTATTATAGAGGGATGGACGAGAAGTGAGATGTGGACATTTGGAAAGGATTGTGTAAAAATAGCTAATTTAAAAAAAAAGCAACATCTTAAGTTTTGTGAATGTGTTTTGAGGTTCGCATTGTACTTCTTCCTGTCCTGACCCTGGGGCTGGACTGTAACTGTTTTTAAGAGTTCTGAAAATTTGAAATAACATTGAATGATTCATGAAAAAATTAGGCCACCTTTATCATTCAATATGATAAGTTTAGGGGCCCTTAAATCATTGGGGCCCTTGGCTTTAGCCCAATCAGCCCTCCCCCTTAATTCGCCACTGCTTATTATTATAACTGCATTGTTTGGAGATTAAATTGACTTTTTCTTAACTGCATTCCTTAAATAATCGATTTCAATTTCTTTTGTTTGGATTTCATTTTAAAGATACTGCATAATTGTATATGCAGTGAAATAAAAAAAACTTGAATGTATTTCATTACGATGAAGAAATGAATCTCAGTATATAAACCCTGCACCACAAGGCAGTGCAATCACTTTCTGGCTAAGTCATTCACTTTTTTAGCATTCAGGACTTCAACTTTACCACAGGTAACACCTGACGAGTACTAGGGAAGAAACGGCTATGTGACATTTTTGAATTTTTATTATTTATCCCATTGAATCTCATAGAGGATCAAAAATAGCATGCTCTAAATGAGGATTTATTTTTAAAAAACTATGACTTTAACCCTATTAGATATTCAAATCTATTTCTTTAATTTATAAGAAATCTGTATAATTTTAAACTTTACTACTTGAATATCACAAAACTACAAAAAAATTGTGACTTAGCCGTTTCTTTCCTTGTAATCATCACTTATTTCATTTGACCTGAGACTACCACTGCCACCATTTAGATCAAAACTGTGCACACTAACTTGTTTAGTTTTTTAAAAAAAGATTCTAGTTCTTTTGCAACAAAATGAACTGTACGCACCAACTTGTCTAGTTCCCCCCCCCCCCCGCCCTAAGATTACTTAGTTCTCGGATTGCAATGTCCGTTTCAATGTCTTGGAAGACGTCAGTTACTGGTACACAGCCCAAGAACGACACAGAACAACACAGATCAACACAGATCAACACAGATCAACACGGACCAACCTAAAGGGACAAGTTCTGTACTCAGTCCTTCCATGTGATTTTAGACATACTGCTCACATACTTATTACGTCAGCTTACTCAATCTGTCAATAAACTAAACAGTTCATAAAGCCAAGGCACTAACTCATGTGCGTCAATTTGTTTTGGAAGTGATATAGTCACTAATGAGTTTCTGTTGTTAAAACGAATGTTCTTGACATTAAAACTGCGGCACTGATGATAATTGTTTGATGATAAGTTTTTCAATTGGAAATAGATCTATGCCTTTCCGAAACAAACAATATTTTTTTAACGAAATCAAAATGTGAAACTTCATTTTCCAAATGAAACTGATTACGATTCATGATTTTTCTCTTACTTTCTTAGGCTCCACAGAATTGTAGAGGGTCAGTTTAAAAAAAAAAAAGAAAATTATCTCTAAAAATGTCCTTGACCCGAGGCACCGTCAACACTGTTTCCAAACGATAAGACTGTCACGCTTTAAGTCCTCATTGTGGCAGCGTATATTACACATTTTAAATATAAATATATATTTCTATAATCTTTTACATTATTTTTCAATTGCCAAAATGTCCTGTATTGTCTGTTAAAAACAGTAAACTGCCATCGCTTCCTTTAGCTCTATACCAAGGGCTTTGATTATTATAAATTTTAAGATACGCTCTCGTATTTTTTTTCCTTATGAAGACAACGGGAAAAAATATATTTCTTTGGTCTTTGATTCATGTTTTAGAAACTTTTATTGGCATCTAATGATGAAGAATTTAACTACGTTGTTGTGTATGTACATTTACAGCTACAGATCCTACAGACAGCAATGATGGTCCAATCATCAAAATGTTATGTCAGTAATCCTGTTATTACGAAACGTAATCAAATCTACAAACAAGCCAATCATTTTAGTAACTGAAAATCTTAACCAAACATGGTATATAAATTTTGTATAGCCCATATTAAAATTATTTAGGGCATCAACTTCATATATTCCATTTCCTTGAAGCCGGACTCCTAATCTCTTTTTCGTAAAAGTAAAACTCTTTCCTCATGTGTTTTTTTTTCTTTTTACAAATACTGGCAAACAAATAAATCCAACATGAACCAGATTGAAATCAACTGCTGTTTTATAATTAAAATCTTTTACGAATTGGGCCCTTATTGTAGCTTTTATTTTGAGTCTTATAATTAGTATTTTATTCTCCTCATGGCCATGAAACTTTTAGAGGTTGTTGAGTTCGCTCACACGAAGGTTTCTGCCATAAAATTTTGTTGAAATTCCACTGTCAATTTTGACAATAGTTCTATAATTTATTTAAAACAGTGGCTACTGGGTAAATGAATGGATTATTGACTAAACTCGATGAAAAAAATTTGAAATTAACTCTTTGTTTAATATCACTGTTCTAACTCTAGCCTCGATAACTGTTTGTTTAATATCACTGTTCTAACTCTAGCCTCTATAACTCTTTGTTTAATATCACTGTTCTAACTCTAGCCTCAATAACTCTTTGTTTAATATCACTGTTCTAACTCTAGCCTCGATAACTGTTTGTTTAATATCACTGTTCTAACTCTAGCCTCGATAACTGTTTGTTTAATATCACTGTTCGAACTCTAGACTCTATAACTCTTTGTTTAATATCACTGTTCTAACTCTAGCCTCTATAACTCTTTGTTTAATATCACTGTTCTAACTCTAGCCTCTATAAATCTTTGTTTAATATCACTGTTCTAACTCTAGCCTTGATAAGTGTTTGTTTAATATCACTGTTCTAACCCTAGCCTCGATAACTGTTTGTTTAATATCACAGTTCTAGCTCTAGCCTCGATAACTGTTTGTTTAATATCACTGTTTAAACTCTAGCTTCGATAACTCTTTGTTTAATATCACTGTTCTAACTCTAGCCTCTATAACTCTTTGTTTAATATCACTGTTCCAACTCTAGCCTCGATAACTCTTTGTTTAATATCACTATTCTAACTCTAGCCTTGATAAGTGTTTGTTTAATATCACTGTTCTAACCCTAGCCTCGATAACTGTTTGTTTAATATCACAGTTCTAACTCTAGCCTCGATAACTGTTTGTTTAATATCACCGTTTAAACTCTAGCTTCGATAACTCTTTGTTTAATATCACTGTTCTAACTCTAGCCTCTATAACTCTTTGTTTAATATCACTGTTCCAACTCTAGCCTCGATAACTCTTTGTTTAATATCACTGTTCTAACTCTAGCCACTATAACTCTTTGTTTAATATCACTGTTCTAACTCTAGCCTCTATAACTCTTTGTTTAATATCACTGTTCTAACTCTACCCTCCATGCTCACAATTTTCTCTCTGTATAATCTTCACATTTTTGTCTTTAGTCACGTGAGCCCTTTGTCTAGACCAGGGGAGGCCAGAAATGTAGTTACCAAGTGCCATATAAAATATATTTTTTAAAAATTTTGTTTGAGAGCCGCATTGAAGCCATATGAATTATTTAACCTGGCTTATAAATCTCCCGTTAATGCTTGTAATATTTCGTTAAAAACATGGGAAGAGGAGAATGTCAGTTTTCACATCTTTCTAAATTGCAAAATAGACATAAAAGATTGCTGTCACTGTCAAAACTGAACGACTCTTTATGCACGCATGAACCAACGATTTGAAGACACTCTTTGCTTGGATATTATCCGACTGTTGAACCTGTTTGGGGTTTGGCAAACTGAGATCAATAATAATACAGAAGCAGTTTATTGAATTATCCACCAATGGCAAACTGAGATCTATAATAATACAGAAGCAGTTTATTGAATTATCCACCAATGACAAACTGATATCCATACTAATACAGGAGCAGTTTATTGAATTATCCACCAATGACAAACATGACAAACTGATATCCATACTAATACAGGAGCAGTTTATTGAATTATCCACCAATGACAAACTGATATCCATACTAATACATGAGCAGTTTATTGAATTATCCACCAATGGCAAACTGAGATCCATACTAATACAGGAGCAGTTTATTGAATTATCCACCAATGACAAACTGAGATCCATACTAATACATGAGCAGTTTATTGAATTATCCACCAATGAAAAACTCAAACCAAAGTTTGAACAAGGACATGACATATTCTAGTTACAAAATCAGATCTCAATTTTATCTCCTGCATTATGGGTTGTTGTAAAGAAGCTGTTGTTTTTATTAACTGCTGCAATGAAAAACTCTGTGATCAATGCCAATGTTCTCTTTGGATTTTTACGACTAAATTTTTTGATGAATGACATAATGTACTAAAAATACATTTGTACAGATGTTATCATGTGTACCAAAAAGCCTCGATATCTTCCTACCGTTGCTGGGGCACCACAAATAGCCATAGAAATGATATTAGTTAAGGGTATAGCTTAAACATCGAAAATGATTTTGAATTCATTAAATAATGTTTCACCTTTGTATTTGTTTCCAAACATATTCTGGGCAAAATTTTTACTCTTTTAAAACCTTCATAAGCCAAAATTAAAGCTTTTCTTCCTGGTGGACTAGTCGAGATGAATGTAAATATGTTTTTGAATATTCACATAAAGAATTGTCAAGCACAGTAATATTTTGACAATAAATATCTCAGTAAAGGTTACAAATAGGTACTTGAGATAATGTACCAGTTTAGGATTTTTGAAAAGTACAGGGCTTTCCCAGGTAGCGATCCTTACGGTCACTTGTTGTTTGATGATAATTCCCACTTCAATTTTGTTCTTTCTTAGAAGCTAATTAACGACGAGGAATTTGCCGCCCCTAACAAAGTGCCGCTCGTGGCATTTGCCCCCTCTCGTTACGCCACTGCTTATAAACAACTTTTTTGGTAAATGCTTACACATAGTTTGAGCTCACATCATGATTTACCTCACCAGAAGTTTATTAATTTCACTAAAATCGTATTTTATCGTTTGATTATCTCACTGTAGAGTATATCTTTGAAATATTGTTACGTTTTTGGTTGTCCTTATTCCAAATATTCGTTTCCGCTTGCTAAAAACTAATCTCTTTCATTGTTAAATAGAATTTTGTAATGTTTCTTTGGTTTTGATAGATGTAGAAGATTTTAATGGCATCTGATGCTCAAGAAATTAAATAAATTTGGTCATTAATTTTACAATACAGACCTTAATCAAAAGACGGGTTATGCCATTAAGAAATAAAATGTATGTAATCGTGTTAGTAGAATCCGATGTATATCAACTTCATATTAGACGAAAAGTTTAAGTAACATTTTAACAGATGAATATTGTCGGGAATTTAGGGTGGGAGACCGTATAGGCAGGTCTGGCAGGTGACCTTTTAGGCGCCACGGGGTCTGGCGGGGGCCAGGGGTGTAAATGTGACGTTCGGGTGTTATCTCCGTTGGACTGGACAGGCAGACCGTTGGACTCGGTCGTAAAGTTAGATGAAAGAGGAGCCGACGAGGGATGGCGATTACAGCAAGTGACCATGGCGGGTTAAGTCAACGACCCCACCTCTTATTTAGGTACAGGTACAATTGATTGACATTTTTACTTTCGGACGGTGGAAGCTGGGGCGGAGTCATGGGGCGGTGTCTGAAAGGTATAAGAAGGACGCTCGGACTCAGACTCGGACACACACAGACAGACGGAGATATGGATAGGGCAGAGTTAGGAACACGAATTTATTTAGGGATGAGTGTTACTAACACTTTGTTAGTTAGATAGTTAAAGAAGTTAAAGAATTAAACATGATGTCTTTGTGCAGCCTGACTTGGAGTTTAGTGATTGTATAATAATTAGCCAAGTGTGTGCAGAATAGAGAAATAGAGTGAAAGTAGATAGTGACAATTAACCCAAGAACTACCTAGGATTTTCACATTATATTAACAAAAGTAATCCTCCCCATTCAAGAATACTACGAAAACAGACAATACAATTAAACAACAGAGGCGTAACTGGGTTTTCTGCGCCTCTGGCTAAGTTATTTTTGGCGCCCTTGATAAATGGATAATTTAAAAATCCAAAAAAGTAGCAAAATACTAAATTTGAATGCATTTTTGCATAACCCCTCGGCGCCCTTGGCAATTGCCCCGATGCTAAACTTGTATTACGCCTCTGCATATTATTTATCTTTGTAACAATTACAACGCCACATAACATACGTTCAACTTTATGGCAAGTACGGAACCAATACAAATGATTTTGTACAGCGAGGTCTTTTCTTGATATCTTTTAAAATTATTGCTTATTTCATGTTATCTGCATCTTGTTTTTCTTATTTTGTCCCTTGATTTCTATTTTTTTAAAAATAAATTGACACTTTCTTTAGCGCATTTTCGAGAAGTCGAATGCGCTATTGCACCCGTTTTGTCCGTCCGTCCGTCATCACCCTTGATCTCAGCATCCATAAGTCCTAGACCCATGAGGTATATATGTTTTTTGTATGTCCTGACCTGCCATTTGTGCATCAACACTCAGTTACTCGATCCGTTAAAAAACCCCGTTAAAACTACCAAAAAATATTTCGAATCGAGAGGTAACACTAGCGCAGGGAACGGCCGCCATTGCCGGAAGTCGAATGCATAATCCTTGGGGCATTGAAGAGTGGTGCGAAAGGGTGCAAAAGAATTAGTTTTTTTTTTTAGTTGACGTCATTAGAATATGTGTAAAAGTTTAGAGAGTTTTACGTCATCATTTGTGGTGACTTGTAGTTAGATTAAAGAGAAAATAATTTTTTTTTAAATGTAAAGAAATGACTTTTAAATAAAAAAAATGTCAGGTATATTCATTACACAAGAAAATTCATGAAAATATGTCTAAAATCTAAACACAATTACTGATAACTACATAATTCTGATATCTAACATAAGTACTGATACATAATACGAAAATGCGCTAACACGTCCTGAATTCCAATAGGGACCAGGCTTAACATGATTTTTTTCTTATGAAGACCATTTGCTGTGATTGAGGAGTTAAGGCTGTTAGACTTACTGATGGTCTAGTAGAGAAAATTTATTCATTAAAAATGATCATTAAAATATATGTAAAGAATCATATCGCCCGTATCCACCTATTCGCTCCCAATTTCCCTATTTGTAGTATTTAAACTATTAATTTGTTGTTATCTCCAGGGACTTGAGTCAAGGACCAGCAACCAACGCGATCAGACATGGTCAGCAGTTATCAGATTTTACTCCAGGTAACGTTATGTGATGACTTTACTTTCTCAAATATACACAGCACCGTGACATACCTAGTAATTATCATCCTTTACTCTAGATAACGGTATGTGATAATATGGTTTAAAAAATACACAGCAACGTGACAGACCTGGTAAATATCATCCTTTACTCTAGATAACGGTATGTGATAATATGGTTTAAAAAATACACAGCAACGTGACAGACCTGGTAAATATCACCTTTTACTCCAGGTAACGTTATGTGATATTATGGTTTTACTCAGGTGACGTTATGTGATGACTTTACTTTCTCAAATATACACAGCACCGTGACAGAACTGGTAAATATCACCGTTTACCCCAGGTAACGTTATGTGATATTATGGTTTTAAAAATTACACAGCAGCGTGACAGACCTTGTAAGTATCAACTTTTACAAAATGAAATTGTAAGAAAAATACTTTTTTTGTTGTTGTTGAAAGTAATATATACTTTTAAATAAACTCTATTAAGAGGGATAATGGACAAATGGACCGCAATTTTCTGTACGCTCAATACATGATGAGTTACCGTGTTTGCTGTAACGGACCGTGCATAAATGAGGGGGGAGGGGGTCACGCGTTCGTAAGAAATGTGACGTCACATCAAACAGCGCAACTTTAAATAAATTTTCCACTTAAATATTTGATTGCTTGAAATTTGTTTAATGACGATTTTCATGGTTTCATAGTTCATACAGGTTACGATATTAGTGCATCCTTAACTAAAGTCATACTTAAATGACAGAGAAGTAAATTGCAGCATGATAATTTTTTACTAAAAATTACGCTTTTTTTGGGGTCCAAATTTGGAATATAACAATTGAGGGGGGGGGGGGGTCTACGTTTTTGTGACGAAGTGTAGCGAGGGTGGGATGGGGTTAAAAATTGGCTAAATTCGCGTGACATCATTTATGGATGGCCCCCTAATGATAGTTTGTGAGGTGCTGTGTTGTATCTTTATACAACTATCTCTTGTGTTGTGTCTTTAAACTATTATCTGCTGTGTTGTATCTTTTTACTATTATCTATTGTATCTTTTTACTATTATCTGTTGCGTTGTATCTTTATACTATTATCTGTTGTATCTTTATACTATTATCTGTTGTATCTTTTTACTATTATCTATTGTATCTTTATACTATTATCTGTTGTGAATACGAGTGTGTAAAAAGACAACATTTAAGCAAAGATAATTAATTATAAAAAAAACCCGTAAAACAAAGCTTTTGATTATAAATCCTTTATACATTAGACAGAACTAGTGAATATTCATTATCTTTTGGGTCAAGCCGTTAGTTTCTTAAGACCCGTTTCAATCTATCGCAAGCGAGCCTCATCAAGCGGGCATCGCCATAGAGGTAGTCCTCTGCAGGTACTGCAACTTCACCCTGTAAAGTCCCGTCAAACTCGGGGCAACCTTCTAGTACGTGAACCAACGTCTCTTCGTGGTAGCCACACAATCGACAGGCCAGTTCCCTTCTGGTGTCAAACTTATACAGGTAGCTTCGTATTGGACAATGATCAGTCCTCATCCGTGTTATGAGTGTCTGATTACTACGTTAAAGTTTCCACCAGGGGTCGCTATTACTTGGTCGCAGCATTTTCTTGTATACTTTCCTGGCCGTATTCCCATTTGACCAGCCCTCAAGAAATTTGGAATTTGTAGAATATTATAATACAAAATATTTAGGATTCAGAGGTAATATTTTTATAATATAATAATTATTATCATAAGCTTAAACATGATTATATAAAGTTTCTTTAAAATATATGAATAATTACCAGTTAATGACACATTCGTTTATTGGACTGAGATAATTTTTTTTTCGAAAATGTGACGTACTTTAGGGAGAGGGNGGGGGGGGGGTCAAAAATGGTTTTAAAAAATAGCGATACGTACTTTATGGACGGCCCTCAGAGGAGCTGTCGTCATTGTCTATCTCTGAGTCAAATTTCATTAGTGCCATTAGCTTTATACGCTTTTCATTTTGTTGATTAGTAGGCGAAGTTTTAGAAATATGGTAGGCAAACTTTATTACCATTTTTAACATTGCCGTCAGTCAAAAGTTTAAAACCAAAATGTTCGTTTATTCGCCAGGAAATGTATTTTTATGGGTGTTTTTTTAATGTTTGACTTCCAATAATTTTTAAGTGATTGGTCGATTTTACGTTAAAAATAATTTAATCGTTAAACTACTCTAACGATTAATCGATACTTTAATCGTTAATTTCTGCAGCCCTAGTTCTCAAAAAAGCCTTGAAAATGTTCAGAAACCTTTAAATAAGATTGTGCGTGTATTATGAAGTTTAAATATCACTTTAAAAATAATTACACTGCTTTTGTTACTCTTTATTACAACTTTTAAACTTGTGCAATAGTTTGTATTTTCAGTTTACCAATATTTTTTTATATTTTAGTATTTTTTTCCGTAGGCATAATTGTTATTATAACTTTTTACTATACTGAATCTTATCTCTCAGTTGATAAAATGGCGCCAAGAAAGTAGATTAGCAGTGGATATTACCGCTAATCAGAAAGGGATCCCATTGGAATGTATACAAGTAATTGGAAACAGTTTTCCAGTGGGCTATAGTAAATAGCATTTCCTCGGGTAATGTGATATCGATTGCTAGGCTTTTCTGTTATAACAAAAGGATCACAATTGGGCTTGAAATCTCAAATGAAGTATGGAATTTTATGAGGGTAAGGGATTCTATTAAATAAAAAACAAAACAGGGTGACTTTATACAATAGGATTATACTGAGTTGTGTGATCCCATTAAAGTATATCTATTTAATAGGGGAAAGGGATTTTTTTATATGAATGGGACCCCATTACACTAGGGATTATAATGGGGAAAGAAATGTGGAATCATATGGGGGGAAAGGGATTTGACCAAGAACGGGATCCCATTATTGATCGAGGTCACAATGGGTGGGGCACAAAATGGGATCCCTAACACTTGCCCAGGACAGGCCGGGTATATCAGCTAGTTATAATATAAATACCAATGATTGTAAAAACTCTAACAAGTTATAAGTTATATGGATGCTGTAAAAAAAAAAAAGATACTCCCCAGGGAATTATGAATGGGGACGGGGAATTTGATTTTCGTAGCAATGGAATTCTAAGGAGAAGGCATTTGAATGGGATTCAGTCAGCGAATAATATTCTTTAATTAAAATAGAGATCCTTTCTAAAACAAAATAATTTTGGGATATGCTATGGCATCGCAACAATAATTCTTTTTGGAAACGGGTCTCTTTATACGATTAAAATGCATTAACTTTTTTATATAAGAGAATGAATGTTAAAGTTTGTAACGAGATTATAATTTTACAAGGTACCTAAAAGCTGATTGTTTTTTAGAATGCCACCTTGTAATGTGCCGGGTACATATGCTATTTAAAAAAAATATTATTAATGTTATTTAGAGTAGCAAAGTATATATGCTAAAAATACCTGAAGCATGTTTACACTCTTAATAAATGTCGGAATGACGAACATGTTTTAAGGTTGGTCCACACATCAAATTTCCGTACAAATGTTGATCAAAATTGGTTTTAACAACAAAAAAACAAAAAAAAAACAAAAAAAAAACAACAAAAAAACAAAAAAACAAAAACAAAAAAAACAAAAAAAAAATTGCATCTTGCACTATTTTATTTGGCAAACTCATAATTGATTTTTCAACTATTTACAAAGATTTTTTAAATTGTGACACGACCAAGTTTTGCTGGAAAAATTGATATGTGGAGCGACCTTTAAAGCCCAAAATGTTTGGGTGACTATTGAATTTTGCGTCTTTATCAGTCTCACTGAATTTTTTATATATTTTTATATTAAAAAAAAATTATTTTTTTTTAGTCGACAGTCCTGGTCAACGTATACATTATCCTAACGATGTGCACGACCAGCACAGTGGGAGATGAGACGTGTCCGGATAGAGAGGGGGAACTGAGGGATATCGGACAGTTCATCAACATCATTCCTTCCTTGCCAGAGCTCAATACCACAAGTAAATTTTAAAGTGAACTGTACCTCTAAAACATCAAAATTTATCTCTAAAACATTAAGGTTTACCTCTAAATATCAAGGTGTACCTCCAAAACATCAAACTCTAACTATAAAACATCAACGTGTACATCTAAAACATCAAGGTGTACACCTAAAACATCAAACTGTAACTATAAAACATCAATCTGTAACCATAAAACATCAAGATGTACCTCTAAAACATTAAACTGTAACTATAAAACATCAAACTGTAACGATAAAACATCAAGATGTACCTCTAAAACATCAAGATGTACCTCTAAAACATCAAACTGTAACCATAAAACATCAAGATGTACCTCTAAAACATCAAACTGTAACCATAAAACATCAAGATGTACCTTTAAAACATCAAACTGTAATCATAAAACATCAAGATGTACCTCTAAAACATCAAACTGTAACTATAAAACATCAAACTGTAACCATAAAACATCAAGGTGTACCTCTAAAACATCAAACAGGATGTATTTTATTAGGAAGATCGGTTCTAAAATTTCATTAATATGGAGAAGAGAAATGCAAAAGCAGACGCCGTCGTAAACTATATGTCTTCGATCAGGGCCGGCTTAAGGGAAGTGGAGGCCCTAGGCGAAGTGAATTTGGTGGCCCAAAAAGTAATTTTAAAAAAATAAAATAAATATGGAAAGATTAATGTGCGAGGCCCCCACTAATGCTGAGTCTAATCGGAAGCCCTAGGCGGCTGCCTAGTTGGCTTATACCTAAATTCGACCCTGCTTCGGCGATCTTACGAATATTAACTTTGCAATTAGGAAAACTTGAAGTTGGGTGATCTGATATTCAAGGGCGGAAAAAACTCCTATATTTGAATTATTTTCAATATTACGTTAAACCATATCAATGTGTTATTTCCAGCTGTCATGGTTTAAAGTTTTGGTATCTCTAATTCGGCCTTAAATTTATTTCCAGGTCTTTCAAAATTGAGGGGTGGGGATCGATGTTTTTTGAAACGGGCGAAGTTTGTATATTACCTCTTGATTTTGACGGAAAATTATTAAGTCGTTTAAAAGAAAAGTGATAATTTGAAATACAGGCCCTACTTGTGTATTCTATGGACTAATTTGTATTGGCAAAAAATAAATGATGTTGAAGATACTTCCTTCAGCTCAGAAAGATTTTTATCTGAGCTAAAGTTTTTTTCTTTTTAACGTCACAGATTTCCGTGAAAATGAGAACGAGACTCGGGGTCATATACCCAGTAACCGATGTACAGGCGGATGGTCACCACAAATCCACGGTGCGTCTCTGTGTCCGTGGACAACTGAGCTCCACATGGACAACACAAGGTCAGTGTGATGTTGTACAGAATCCGTTTCCTTGATCAGAAAGGGACATCTCTAGCTTTCGTAGTGACTTCACACTTGTTCCTCTGAACTTAAACTCATAGCATGAGTGGACAACAGACAATGTTGTCCCTTTATTTTATTTTTTTTACTATGCTTATCTTTATCTGGCTCCGTCTCGGTCTTCTAAAAGTTACGATTAGAGCCATTACGTATCTTAACCCTTCTTTTTCTTCTACATATTCTTTCGGCCTGAGACTTAGTCTCTTAAAGCCTTGGCTAATACCTGGGCAACCTGCTTCATCTGCAGAGTTGTGCCATACAACACTGTTTCACTTGGAACTCTTTTTGCCTCCCTAATCCCCCCGGGCCTGTCTAGCGCGGTATACGACGTTAACAGTAACAGGTGTAGTACTGTACTAGAGGCTAGGCTGCAATGACGGCAATTCGAGTCCCTGTTATGGTCGAGCCTGTTGAAATATGAGTTAGTTGGGCTGTGCTCCATACGCATTTGAGTTAATAAACTCTCATGTTTGGGACTCAAACTCGACCACTGGTCTGATCGGCATGTTAGCGAATACCCCCCTGGCAGTCGTATTGCTAGCCCACTCCTGGTGACACTTGTTCCTGAAGTGGTCCATTAGCCAGGTCTTTGCCACGAGATAAGCGACCGAGGTGTGTGGTTGGGGCTGGGCTGCCCCAGTGTTTGCTAGGCAGTCTGCATTCCAACTAAATTCCTTTATTTCACAGGTTCAAACTCTACTCCAGGGGTGTACAATTTGTCAGCCGCAAGCAGGCTACAGCGAATGTGCGCATCACACGGTTTCACAGGGCAAGCAGGCTACAGCGAATGTGCGCATCATACGGTTTCACAGGGCAAGCAGGCTACAGCAAATGTGCGCATCACACGGTTTCACATGGCAAGCAGGCTACAGCGAATGTGCGCATCACACGGTTTCACAGGGCAAGCAGGCTACAGCGAATGTGCGCATCACACGGCTCGGCACGCTTCAATATTAGGCTGCTAAATGTCATGGCCTGCCCTCATTAGCTCCAGCTACAGCCTAAAATCATTGCGACAAGAGCTATTTTAAATGTCTATGAGCGCAAAACACTAACGCTACCACTGTCGGAGTAGTAATCTGTTTCGCAATCACAACTGCTTAAGATTGTAATTATTCGATATTACGTTAACAACTTTGCATAATATATTGCCAAATTGCAAATATTTGACGGCCGCAGGTTATTATAATTTAAACAGATTTCCACGGCGCAGTTTTCGCACCCTGCTCTACTCGAAGAATTTCTGTTTCAACTTTGTTGATCATTCCAGCTTTAAAATGCTTTTTTTTCCCCAACCAATCATTGTCCCTTACATAGAAGATGCTATAATTATGGCTAATACATACCATATATAAAAACAACTAATTGTACGAGGGGCCACATATAAAAACAATTGTGATCTGTTTATCTACGTTGCCATAAATAAAACCAGTGATTTTTTTATGCATGGCAGATAAAAACGCAGGCGATAGATTAAACATAATAATCAAAATACATCTAAAAACTAACTCGTTTTTTTTTTTTTTACAATACTGCTAGAAAAGTAAATAACTATTCATCTATTCTGTTAAATTACAAAAACTTTTAGTTCGACTGTGAGAATTTCTAGTAGTAAGTATTATTGGTTCTGGTTGGAAAGCAAGTTTTATAGTCTGAGTAGTCGATTCAATGTTTGTCTTGTCACGCTGCTACTGTCATATGCAAAAGGTCAAAGAAAACATTTTCTGTTTTTTATTTTTCTTTTTAATTTCCTTTAATAAAAACAAAATCTGGCTATGTCTACAGGTTTCCGTCGAGCATCTGGTACGCCCGTTGTCTGTGTGGCCACTGCGCCACTGACTGCCGAAGGACTAGATACCACTACTGCAGGCCACTGTACTATGCCCACCCCGTGATAAAGAAAATTTGTCTGAACGGAGAGCGCAGATATGTGTCAACTTTTGAGAGTTTCCCCATTGCCTGCATCTGTGCGCACCACCAGCACATTGAAGTACGGTGATCTTAACAGGAAGTTAAGATTGTCACTCGTAGCTCATTGGCTGACATACCGCAAACATCCTGGAAGTATGTCGAAACGGGGCGTGGGGGGGGGATGAACTTAAGGGGTATAACTGAAAAATTAATTAATAAAGATTTTATGAAACTTATGACATTGATATTAGTTTATGATATACACAAAATTTAATACTCGGGGTTCGCCCTAGATGTAGGGTGGGTATCAGAAGGGTTTGGTGCCAGGGATTGTGTAGAAAATCTGAATCACATTATTTTAAAATCGATAAAACATATTTATGATAAAAAAATATGTATGTACGTTGATCCCAAAGTTTTCATCCTTGTGTCCTTTATAAAACCGGGATTATTTTGTGGGATGTCCCAGTTCACTTCATAATTTTTACCAGTTTATTTCTCTTATAAAAAAACTTAATATGGCGTCAATCAGATTTCACACCATTCAGATTTCACACACCAATCAGATTTTAAACATCAATCAGATTTTAAACACCAATCAGATTTTAAACACCAATCAGATTTTTAACACCAATCAGATTTCACACACCAATCAGATTTTAAACACCAATCACACTTCACACACCAATCAGATATCACAAACAAAATAGATTTCACACACCAATCAGATATCACAAACAAATTAGATTTCACACACCAATCACATTTCACACACCAATCAGATATCACACACCAATCAGATTTCACACACCAATCAGATTTCACACCAATAAGATATCACACACCAATCAGATTTCACACACCAATCAGATTTCACACACCAATCAGATTTCACACACCAATCAGATTTCACACACCAATCAGATATCACAAACAAATTAGATTTCACACACCAATCAGATATCACAAACAAATTAGATTTCACACACCAATCACATTTCACACACCAATCAGATATCACACACCAATCAGATTTTAAACACCAATCAGATTTTAAACACCAATCAGATTTTAAACACCAATCTGATTTCACACGCCAATTAGATTTCACACACCAATCACATTTCACACACCAATCAGATATCACAAACAAATTAGATTTCACACACCAATCACATTTCACACACCAATCAGGTATCACACACCAATCAGATTTCACACACCAATCAGATTTCACACACCAATCAGATTTCACACCAATAAGATATCACACACCAATCAGATTTCAAACACCAATCAGATTTCACACACCAATCAGATTTCACACACCAATCAGATTTCACACACCAATCAGATATCACAAACAAATTAGATTTCACACACCAATCAGATATCACAAACAAATTAGATTTCACAAACCAATCAGATATCACAAACAAATTAGATTTCACACACCAATCAGATTTCACACACCAATCAGATTTCACACACTAATCAGATTTCACACACCAATCAGATTTCACACACCAATCAGATTTACCACACCAATCAGATTTCACACACAAATAAGATTTCACACACCAATCAGATTTCACACACCAATCAGATTTCACACACCAGTCAGATTTCACACACCAATCAGATTTCACACACCAATCAGATATCACAAACAAATTAGATTTCACACACCAATCAGATTTCACACACTAATCAGATTTCACACACCAATCAGATATCACAAACAAATTAGATTTCACGCCAATCAGATTTCACATACCAATCAGATTTCTCGCCAATCAGATTTTACACACCAATCAGATTTCACACACCAATCAGATATCACAGACAAATTAGATTTCACACACCAATCAGATTTCACAAACCAATCAGATTTCTCGCCAATCAGATTTCACACACCAATCAGATTTCTCGCCAATCAGATTTCCCACACCAATCAGATTTCACACACCAATCAGATTTCTCGCCAATCAGATTTCACACCAATCAGATTTCACAAACCAATCAGATATCACAAACCAATTAGATTATGCACACCAATCAGACACCACAAACATAACTAAGATGACAAAACAACCCGAGACAACAAAATTGATCCACGAGAAAAATGCAAATCTTTTAAACTGTCAGCCCATTAGCACTGATGTAACAATCAACACTCATGTAACAATCAACACTGGTGTAACAATAAACACTGATGTAACAATCAACACTGATGTAACAATCAACACTAATGTAACAATCAACACTGATGTAGCAATCAACACAAATGTAACAATCAACACTGATGTAATAATCAACACTAATTTATATAACACTAGCAATTTACCCGCGCTTTGCTGCGGAAATTAGGGTTTCAGCTAGCGTTGCGAACCCACGTAACACTAATTAAAAACACCATTTGAGTTTAGTCTGAATGAAGATGGATATACTAAAATATTAACTTCAACCATTCAGGCTCCTACGTACACAAGAACTTGGACATTTAAAGATGCGTCTTTTTTATAAACCTCACATTGGGGAAAAACCTATATTTCGACAAATGTCATCCTAGTGAGAGGTGATTTAATCTTACCATCGCGGGAAGGATTTGGGGGGGGGGATACTCAACAACTTCCCAAAGTTTCAAGCTTCTACCTACACGGAAACTTGGAGAATTAGCGTTGATTCAGTTTCATATCGCCCATTTTAGGGGGGGGGGGGGTTTGGGCCCCCGGCAGCCCATGAGTGGAAATTTTTAAAATTTATATAATTATTGTTCCTTGTATACCTACACGGAAAATAAAAGAATTATAGATTTTAAATTTGTATATTTCATATTAGAAAAAAAAAGTTTTTGAGCCCCCGGCCTCCATGAGTGTGTATTTCAAAATTCTTTTACACCAACTTCCGTTCTGAGAGGGTACTTAACAATTTTCCCAAAGTTTCATGCTCCTACCTCTCGGAAATTTGGAGAATTAATGATGAGTTGGTTTTAATGTAAGAAAAACTATATTTGGGCCCCCGGCCCCCATGAGAAGGAGTTCTAACATTATTTTTAGCAAATTTACGTCGGGAGCGTGTACTAAAAAAATTGCCAGTTTCATGCTTCTACCTATACGGGAAAAAGGAGAATTAGGGATTTTCAATTTTTTTAATAGCTCATATATGGAAAAAAGATTTTGTGGCCCCGGCGCAACTTGAGCGAGATTTTTAAAATTCTTTTTCGCCATTTATTGTCGTTAGGGGTACCTAACAACTTCCCAAAATTTCATGCTCCTACCTGCACAAAAAATTGGAGAATTAGTGATCAATCGGTTTTTAATATAAGAAAAGCTCATATTTGGGCTCCCGGCGCCCCATGGGAGGGAATTTTAAAATAAAATGTGGCCAATTTTTGCCGAAAGCGTGTGCTTAAAACATTTCCAAAGCTTCATGCTTCTACCTTTACGGGAAATAGGAAAATTGGTGATATATAATTTTTATATAGCTAATGTAAGGGAAAAAAAGTTTTATGGGGCCCCGGCCCCCATGAGTCGAGAGCATGTACTAAAAAAATTCCAAAGTCTTATACTTCTATCTACACGAGAATAGGAAAAATTGGTGATTTTCAATTTTTATAGAGCCCTTAAAGGGAAAAAACTTTTTGGACCCCCGGCCCCACATTAGCAAGATTTTTAAAATTCTTTTTCACCAATTTGCGTCGATAGTGGGTACCCAACAACTTCCCAAAGTTTCATGCTTCTACCTACACGGAATGTTGAAGAATTAGTGATTTGGTAAATAAAAAGTTTTTGGGCCCCCGGCCCCACAGGAGCGAGATTTTTAAAATCCTTTCCGTCAATTTACGTAATGAAGGAGTACCCAACAACTTCCCAAAGTTTCATGCTTCTACTTACACGGAAATAGGAAAATTGGTGACTTTCAATTTTTAAAGAGCCCATATAAGGAAATAATTCTTTTGGGCCCCCGGCCCCACATGATCGAGATTTTAAAAAATATTTTTCGCCAATTTTCGTCGTTAGTAAGTACCCAACAACTTCCCAAAGTTTCATGCTTCTACCTACACGGAAATTTGAAGAATTAGTGATGCACACAAAAAATGTTTTTGGGCCCCCGGCCCCACATGAGTGAGATTTAAAAAGAAAAAAAAAATCGCAAATTTTCGTTGTGAAATGGAACCCAACAACTTCCCAAAGTTTCATGCTTCTACCTACACGGAAATAGGAAAATAGGTGACTTTCAAATTTTATAGAGCCCATATTTGGAAATAATTTTTTGTGGGCCCCCGGCCCCACATGAGCGAGATTTTTAAAATTATTTTTCGCCAATTTTTGTCATTAGTAAGTACCCAACAACGTCCCAAAGTTTCACGCTTCTACCTATACGGGAAGTTGGAGAATTAGTGATGTAGGCAAACAAAGTTTTTGGGCCCCCGGCCCCACATGAGTGAGATTTTCAAAATTCTTTTTCGCCAATTTTCGTATTCAGAGGGTACCCAACAACTTCCCAAAGTTTCATGATTCTACCTACACGGAAAGTTGGAGAATTAGTGATGAATCAGTCAGTCAGTCAGTCAGTCAGTCAGTCAGTCAGGGCTTTCCCTTTTATTAGTATAGATACAGAATGTGACTGCATAAAGCTTTTTAATAAAAAAAAACAAACAAATTACACAAACTATTTGTGTAAGAAAACATTAAATTGAAGCTTTATTTATTAACTAACACAAAAAATATTAAACGTTTCGGCTCATGCCTTCATTAGTACAAAAACATTTACTTACATATATCTTAAAATTAAAACATATTAGAGTCTATGTGATTTTAAAAAATGAAAAGAAAAACAAAAATAAACAAGGACATAGACTTAGAATATAAGAAAAAGGAGGAATTTGAAGTATCTAAAGTAACAGTGAAAACCACAACGGGTAAACGATTTTGCAGTCAGGTAAAATTGTGGATTTGATTAATTCCATATGGAGCCAACGTACCAAATCGTTCTATAAGTTTATTTTCCATGTGGACTCTATCATGGTATTGGCTGCATATAAAATACCAGTAACTGCAATATCCAAAATGCCGTCATGGTCAACACTGTTAAAATGTTTAGACACAAGACACTGAGCCTGTTTTTTTATATTGTGCAGGTGTTCTCTAAACCGATCTCCAAGACGACGACCTGTCTCACCCACATAAATTTTATTACATCTCTTGCAAAGAATTGCATAAATCACGTTGCGACTGGTGCAATTGAATCCATCTTTTATTACGAATTGCTCAAGAGGGAAAGAAATTTTGTAAATTTCAACCACATATGGACAAGTATTGCAACGGTTACGTTTGCAACCTTTTGTTCCAATATGTGCTTTCATTGTGGGGAGGTGACTTCTTACAATTATGTCTCTGAGGCTTTTATCTCTCCGGAAAGCAAAAAGAGGAGGTTTTTTGAAGACCTGCTGAGTTAGAGGGACAGCCATAAGGATTGGTCGGTTTTAGAGAATCACCTGGGGATGGAAAGTTAAAATAAATTTGGATCTATCACATTGATCATGAAAAGCTGATGTAAATGTGTCCTGTCTTGTCAGGCCTTTAATTCTATTAACAGCTGATGTTAAAATTGTTTCCGGGTATGACCTACAACTAAAAAAAGTCCAGCATCTCATCACTTCTTTCCAAGAAGTCTGCCTCATCACTGCAGAGTCTTTAAAGTCTTAATAGTTGAGAAAATGGGATAGAGCTCCTACAAGATTGGGGACGGGATGATGTATACAGAAGGAAACTATGGCTGTCTGCAGGCTTGTAAAAGATGGATGTTGATATTTTGTTTTTACCCCTCCCCTCCTTCCTCGTCAAACTTCGTCCCAAAAACTTAGACCCCCACTCCAATCTGACGTCACCAAGCCTTGACACCACAAAAAGTCGTATTTTCTATTTGAAAATGAGCTTTATTGTCATCTTAAAGTGTTTATTGTAAGGCTGCACTCTAATACTGTTAAGACGCGTGAAATCATGGAGAACGTCAAATATAAATTGTAAAAAAAAAATCGTACAGCCTATTTAAGTGGAGCTTTTATTTAGATTATACTGTTTTGACGTGACGTCACAAATCTTAAACTCCCCCCCCCTCCTGCTCGTAACACATGGTCACGAATGTGTCGACCCCCTCCTCCTTAGGAGCATAACGTCATTTATGGACGGGCCCTTTTATGGTATTACTCACATCATTATATTTTAAATCAACGTAAATCCTAAACTTATAACAATTTACTTTTTTACAAATTACATTTTAACAAATAAATTATCATATTTACTCCTTCATTGACTTCAAAGAATACAACGAAGTCACACATTCACAATGATTGGAAATGCTTCAGCATTGTTAAAATCTTAATAAACGAAAGAAAATAGCATTAAAAAGTTTACGCCACAGACTAAAACTAAACCACCTAATGGAACAAAAAGGCAAAAACCGAAGTTGCCTTTACTAAATACCAATCATTCTTTGAGTTCAAGTCACGTGGTTGTTAAGTAACAATCACAGTTTTTATTCAATTAAAATTATATGGTTTGTAAGTCAAAAAGGTCAACATTATTACCATGATGGGGAAATTAGTATCATGTAATCATAAATTAAATAAACAGTAAAATCACAAATTAGTTCCCTAATAATTGACCGCTTAAGTCAGACATTTTCTTTATATCAGCTTAGGTCTATTAAAGTTTAACCTTCGATGTTTTTTATATTAATTTGTAGATTACCGATTAACAGTTTCATATTTTTAGATATCTTTACATTTAAAGAAAGGTTAATTATAGTCATTTGTTATTTGTAAATTTAATCTTCTAAGAGAAAGACATGTTCAAATTAGCTTCCAAGCGCCCTAACCACCTCACGTACAAAGTTAAGCGTGGACACATCAGCTAGTAGTGCAGCCCATGAGTTAACAGTATTGGGCAACACCTAAAATGTTGTGATTGTGACAGTTTGAGCCCTTCGTGCTGTCATTTCAATGGGAGCGTCAAAAGATCAATGTAAAATGACCCTTAGCCTTAGTGTACACACGCTCGTACTGTGGTCTTTGATAAAACCGGTTCTACCTGACACTCACGAGGTGGCCATAAACATGAAATATCGGTGGGAGTAGCAGGTACGGTTGGTGGGAGTAGCAGGTACAGTTGGTGGGAGTGATAGGTACAGTTGGTAGGAGTGATAGGTACAGTTGGTGGGAGTGACAGGTACAGTTGGTGGGAGTGACAGGTACAGTTGGTGGGAGTGACAGATACAATTGGTGGGAGTGACAGGTACCGTTGGTGGGAGTGACAGGTACAGTTGGTGGGAGTGACAGGTACAGTTGGTGGGAGTGACAGGTACAATTGGTGGGAGTGACAGGTACCGTTGGTGGGAGTGACAGATACAATTGGTGAGAGTGACAGGTACAGCTGGTGAGAGTGACAGGTACAGTTGGTTGGAGTGACAGGTACAGTTTGTTGGAGTGACAGGTACAGTTGGTGGGAGTAACAGGTACAGTTGGTTGGAGTGACAGGTACAGTTGGTAGGAGTAACAGGTACAGTTGGTTGGAGTGACAGGATATTGGTGGGAGTGACAGGTACAGTTGGTGGGAGTGACAGGATATTGGTTGGAGTGACAGGATATTGGTGGGAGTGACAGGATATTGGTGGGAGTGACAGAATATTGGTGGGTGTAACAGGTACAGTTGGTTGGAGTGACAGGATAATGATGGTAGTGACAGGTACAGTTGGTGGGAGTGACAGGTACAGTTGGTGGGAGTGACAGGTACAGTTGTTTGGAGTGACAGGTACAGTTGGTGGGAGTGACAGGTACAGTTGGTAGGAATGACAGGATATTGGTGGGAGTGACAGGTACAGTTGGTGGGAGTAACAGGTACAGTTGGTGGGAGTGACAGGTACAGTTGGTTGGAGTGACAGGATATTGGTGGGAGGGACAGGTACAGTTGGTGGGAAAGACATGTACAGTTGGTGGGAGTGATAGGTACAGTTGGTGGGAGTGACAGGTACAGTTGGTTGGAGGGACAGGTACAGTTGGTGGGAGGGACAGGTACAGTTGGTGGGACAGGTAAAATATCGGCCACCTTAGTTCTAACAACACATCTTAGCATGGGCTTATGGTTAACTGAAATAGACAAGAGATTCACCGAAGATTGAAAGGTGACGTGACACATCAATTGTGACGAGACACATCAAGTGTGAGGAAACACATTAAATGTGACGAGACACATCAAGTGTAAAGAAACACATCAAGTGGGATGAGACACATCAAGTGGGACGAGACACATCAAGGGGAATGAGACACATCAAGTGCGACGAGACACATCAAGTGGGATGAGACACATCAAGTGGGACGAGACACATCAAGTGGGATGAGACACATCAATTGGGACGATACACATCAAGTGGGACGAGACACATCAAGTGGGACGAGACACATCAAGTGGGACGAGACACATCAAGTGGGACGAGAGATATCAAGTGGGACGAGACACATCAATTGGGATGAGACACATCAAGTGAGACGAGGCACATCAAGTGGAACGAGACACATCAAGTGGGACGTGACACATCAAGTGGGACGAGACACATCAAGTGGGACGAGAGATATCTAGTGGGACGAGACACATCAAGTGGGACGAGACACATAAAGTAGGACGAGAGATATCAAGTGGGACGAGACACATCAAGTGGGACGAAACACATCAAGTGGGACGTGACACATCAAGTGGGACGAGACACATCAATTGGGACGAGACACATCAAGTGGGACGAGGCACATCAAGTAGAACGAGACACATCAAGTGGGACGTGACACATCAAGTGGGACGAGAGATATCAAGTGGAACGAGACACATCAAGTGGGACGAGACACATCAAGTGGGACGAGACACATCAAGTGGGACGAGACACATCAAGTGGGACGAGACACATCAAGTGTGAGGAAACACATTAAATGTGACGAGACACATCAAGTGTGAAGAAACACATCAAGTGGGGCGAGACACATAAAGTGGGACGAGACACATCAAGGGGAACGAGACACATCAAGTGGGACGAGACACATCAAGTGGGATGAGACACATCAAGTGGGACGAGACACATCAAGTGGGATGAGACACATCAATTGGGACGATACACATCAAGTGGGACGAGACACATCAAGTGGGACGAGACACATCAAGTGGGACGAGTCACATCAAGTGGGACGAGACACATCATGTGGGACGAGACACATCAAGTGGGACGAGACACATCAAGTGGGACGAGACACATCAAGTAGGACGAGAGATATCAAGTGGGATGAGACACATCAAGTGGGACGAAACACATCAAGTGGGACGTGACACATCAAGTAGGACGAGAGATATCAAGTGGGACGAGACACATCAAGTGGGACGAAACACATCAAGTGGGACGAGACACATCAAGTGTGATGAGCAATGTTCTCTCTAAGTTTGGTCGGTCCTTGTGCAAAGTAAAATTAAACAACCCGTAAAAAACAAAGTCTTTGACTATAAATCCCTTATAAATCTATATTAGACAGAAATAAAAGTATTGATTACATTGCAAAATAATATGCACCGCGTGACAAACATTTACAGAATGAAAGTGACTGAACACCCCTTGCTTTAAAATGGCGGGAGGAAGGCTGTGGTAATTGATGGCTGTATTGAACTCCAGCAAACACGTTGAGGTGAACTCAATTGCAGACGTCGACATTGAGTTTCAAAGAGATAAACTTAAAGTGCATTAATTTTATTACGGTATATTAGATGGATCTGAAATTTTGATGCAATGTTTTGGTAGGTGAAACGAGTCTATGTGCAAAATTTCAGCTCCATAGCATTACTGGAAGTGTGTCATTGTTTACTTTTTATTTACCGACCAAGACAGAGAGAGGAGACGGTGAAGCTACTAATATAAGGTATTTAAAATTTCGTGTGCATAGTTGCAAAGCATCTTTTTTGTGCAATATTTTACAAAATTTGAAGCGTGGTAATCCCCACATGCAGTGTGGCGAGATATATCAAGTGTGACGAGACATATCAAGTGTGACGAGACACATCAAGTGTGACGAGACAACTTGAATAGTGACGAGACTGATGAAGTGTCAAGGTAAACATGAAGTTTGGTAAGACACAAAGTATGATGGGGCTAGATACATTAGCTTAAGTACAATTTTTAGATTAAAGGTCATTATCTTTATCGGAATCAAAGTTATGTTTTGTTCTATTTTTGGGATGCGGTGGCCGAGTGGCAGCGCGCTCGGCTGGCGTACTGATGGTCATGAGTTCGAATCCACGCGAAGGCCTAGGGAGTCCCTGAGTCACCCAGCTCTGAATGGGCACCTAACTAACAATAGTTAGGCGGCTGGGTAATGCGTTGAACCCTCATAGTCGTGGTCTGTGAACGCTGCATCACTTGACAACAGATCATCGGTCATGGTCTGACTGTGGACGCAATTATCTTCTGCATAGAAGGAGTATCTGTATATCTAAGATAAGTTAAGATAAGATAACAACTCAATAGTTGTCCGAAATTCCCCCCCGCCCCTCCAATACCCAAAAGCTATACCACCTGAGACTCCTACACTCCCACACCACCTACTACACTTCGTTAATACGTTATTGAACATAAAGGTCCTAGCCTACTACGTATATGCCAGTGACGCGTCTACCTGCCTGTTGACAAGACGTCACGTCGAAGCTATGTTAGAACTTCTCTTAAAGGCCATTCAATTGGCTGGTCTCTTCTGATCAAAATGTACAGGAGAAATGCTGCATTTATTACACTTACACCCAGAAAGTACAGCACGGCAAAAACTCAACGGCCCAACAAGCTCCACGTATTTATAGCTTTTCAATAGGGCGCCCACCTTCTTCCCCCACCCCACGCACACTCCATTCAGGACCTGGGTTTCAGGTCTATCCATTATACCACTCTTACAGAGAAAGGCTGTTTGCTAATCTAACGGATTCTATCGATGTTAACCACGCTTTAATTGTAGGATTCTTCCAGTAAGATAACCAGTAGGAATCTATCACAGTCTGATACTGGACGTTTTGGAACATATCACATTCATCGGGACTTGTAGGAATCTATCAAAGTTACTAACACCAGTAGGAATCTACAATATAATGATAACAACTGTGTAAATGTATCACCCAGTGAAATAAGATCTATATAAAATTTGAAATTGCAAAGAGTACCATTTGTAGTGTGTAATTTATTCTGAGTGTGTCGTGAGTTATAAGTGTGTAGTTTATTCTGAGTGTGTCGTGAGTTCTAAATGTGTAGGTGTTCGCTGGTCGTCAAAATGAGAACTTCACATCACATAAGTTGTTTGATATTTCTGGCGATCTTAAGGTAGGTCCATTAAAAATTATATTTATATATAATACATTTTTATCAATTCAGTTTGGATAATTTTCTTATATATCCTTGAAATATAGTTTAACCATATTTTTAACATTTTGTTTTTAAATTGATAAATTGAAAATGTTTAAAAGAATTTTTTCCCCTCAGTTATCAATAATAACTAATTTAACTCTTAGTTTTGACTTTAAAAGAAAAAAAAAACTAAAGCTGAATATATTTTTATTTAAAAACTTGTTTACATAACAGAATATTTTAGTACTTGAAAGGAAAAGTTTTCAAATGTCTACTACAATCTTCATATTCACTACAATCTTCATATTCACTATAATCTTCACAATCAATAAAATCTTCATATTCAATACAATCTTCATATTCAATACAATCTTCATATTCAATACAATATTCATATTCAATGCAATCTTCATATTCACTTCCATTATAATTTCCCCCACTATCATAATTTCCACCACTATCTTTATTTAGCTTTGATATATTATCTTATCTTAAGATATACAGACGCTCCTTCTATGCAGAAGATAATTGCGTCCACAGACCATGAGAGATGATCTGTTGGCAAGTGATGCAGCTATAGGGGTTCCACGCATTACCCCAGCCGCCTAACTATTGTCTAGTTAGGTACCCATTCGGAGCTGGGTGACTCGGGGACTCCTGACTATTTCCCCCACTATCATAATTTCCACCATCATCCAAATTCTCCAAAGATCAACACTGTAATGTATACCATCGTCCAAATTTCTAAGAAGATATTTCTAATCGTCTTAAAAAGTATGTTCTATGTCCATTAGTTATGAACTATCTATTAAAAAGCCATAATTTCATTCCATGGAGCCACTAAATGAATAAATACTAACGTTAGCTAATGATTGTTCCAGTAACTGCTTGGGCCAGACTTTTAATGTCAACAGTCTGATCAATGCCATCAACAAAGACAAGGATGGCGTCATAGCTTCATCTGAGCTTGAAAACTTTTTCTCTAGCCTAGGCGGTAAGTAACTGTTATAATGCTCCTAAGTTATATAAACTACCGGGATGTTTTATTGCAATGATTTTTTTTAATGACAAAAACACGTGACATTTCTTGTTTATATTCAAACACTCAAGTATAAAACTCTAATGTTTTCCCCACATTTGTGCCAGCAGGCCCTAACTTGACCAGATGTGACTTGACCAACAAACTTGTTGACAACTTCGATGGTCAGCCGTCTCGAGCTTCTATTTTCTTTGATGTCCTGCAGTCCAGTGATCGGCAAACGTTGACCTTCACCGAATGGAAGCAGGCCATGTTCGGAAACTCTAGTTTACAAGGTAGGTAAAATAAACTATTTGTCATCTCCAGGCACGATCAAGTTGACCTCAATTAAATATACGAATGGTAATTTCTAGGCTTTATAAAATGTCATGTAGAGAGAACTCCAGTTTTTTTCTAATTATGACAACATAATCCCAAAAGAAAGTTAGAACAATGAGTTTATATATGATAGTTTAAAAAAAAACGCTAGTGTCAAAGGGAGGTAGATCAGAAAGTTTGTATCAAACATAGCTAGATAAGAAAGTTGGTATCAAACATAGCTAGATCAGAAAGTTTTTATCAAACATAGCTAGATCAGAAAGTTTGAATCAAACATAGCTAGATCTGAAAGTTTGTATCAAACAGAACTAGATCAGAAAGTTTGTATCAAACATAGCTAGATCAGAAAGTTTGTATCAAACAT